>JAIGNY010004163.1:1162500-1354868 GCA_020152595.1 Chiridota heheva
TGAGCCTTAAGATTTTTGAGGAGAGCATGGCGGTTCGCATCCAATGTGGTGTTGGAGAGGAGGCAGAGCATGTTGAGGGAGCTGTTGTATTTCTGTTTCAGGTTGGTGATGTCTTGCTTGTAGGAGAGCTTGGGGTCTAGAATTAAACCCAGGAACTTAGTGTCATCAACTTTAGGGATGCGATTGCCATTGAGCACGAAGTTCAAGTTGGGGTGGAGGTTGTTGAAATGACAGAAGTGCATGCAGACTGTCTTGTCTTTGGAGAATTTAAAACTGTTATTGTTGCACCAGTCATGCAGCTGGTTGGGGCTGAGGTGGAGTCTATTTTCAACAAGAGGAAAGCTAGGGGAGGAGTAGAAGATGGTGAAGTTGTCCACATAGAGGGCATGTTTGATGTTGGGGCCACGGTTGTCTGTGATGTTGTTAATGCTCAGGTTAAAGAGTGGGGGAGAGGATGCTGCCTTGGGGATGCCCTCTTCCTGGGAGTAGGGGTTGGAAAGGGTGTGGCTAATACGAACTTGGAACTGCCTGGGTGAGAGATTTTTGAATCATGATAGGGAGGTGGCCTCTGAGGCCGATGGTGTAAAGTTTGCGAATAATGCCGTACTTCCAAGTAGTGTCGAAACTTTCTCGAGGTACATTTCCGGAAGCCGCTTTGGTGAGGGGAAAAGGATTCTGTTGGTCTCAAGGAACAAGTTTAGTCTCTGGTTATTGATCCTTTCCATAATTCTACAGAGATAGCAGGTGAGGGCGATGGGGTGGTAGCTGCAGGGGTCGGTATACTGTCCTTCCTCGGTTTGGGAACTGGAGTGATCACAGCTGTCCTCCAGATAGGGGGAAAGGAGTGTGGGACCAAATGTGGTTGAGAATGGTGAGTAGAGTAGCGGTGACCTTGTTGGGGAGCGTTTCAGGAACTGGTAGGGGATGTTCTCTGGGTCCTTGGAGGTGCAGCCAGCATCGTGGATAGCTTGGTTTAATTCCAAAATGATGAGAGAAGTGTTGTAGCTCTCGGTGTTGTCGGAGAAAAGGTAATACTCTGGGCTTCATCACAAGCCTTTTTGGCTTTGAAAGCATTGGGGTAGTTAGCTGAGGACGAGATGTTGCTGAAAGAGGCGGCGAGGTGGTTAATGATGTCCTTTTTCGGGTGATAAGGTTATCATTCCAGGAAATATGGGAGATGGGAGACCTGCCCACCTTGTTATGGAAGCTGTTAACCATTCTCCAAATCTTCTTAGAGGGGGTGTTCGTGGTAAGAGAAGAGATAGAGTTGTTCCAAGTTTGGTTTTACTGTCCTTGTTAGTGCGCCTGGCTTTGGCACAGCTGATGCGAAAGAGGTTAAGGTTGTGGGTGGTTGGGTTAGTTTTTAAGTTCCTAAGGGCTCTTTTCCTGTTCTTAATGGCAGTTTTGCAGTCATCAGTGAACCAGAAGTGGAGGGGGGTTAGGGGTTTGGGCATTTTGGGAATGGAGCAGGTGGCGATGTTGATAAGGATGTTACTGAAGTTTGACATGGGATCCTCACCCTCAAAAAATGGGGGGAAAGGTGTGAGTCGCAGAGGGTTTCGAAAAGTGGCCAGTCGGCCTTCTCGAGGTTCCAATTGAAGGTGTGGTCTGTGGGGGTTTGAAGGTTGGAGTGAATAAGAAGAGGGTAACGGTCACTACCACAGAGATCAGCAGTGACCTTCCAGCTAAAATCAAGGAGGAGGTTGGGGGAACAGATAGACAGGTCAATACAGGTGACGTAGCCTGTGGCAGGGTGATGGTAAGTCGGGGAGTTAGTGTTGAGCAAGGAGAGGCTATAATGTCAAAGACGAGCTTGCCTCTGGGGGTGGTGGTATTGGAGCCCCACAAGAGGTTGTGGGCATTGAAGTCACCAAGAAGGATGAAGGGGGGAGAAGAGCTGAGAAATGAGGTTGTTAAGGTTGTTTGGCTGAATTTTGGCACTGGGGGAAAATAGATATTACAGAGTGAAGGTTTTGTGGAGGGAGATAGACATACAGATGGCCTGAAGGTCGTTGTTCACATGAACAGGGCTGTGTGGGATATCGTGTCTAACGAGAATGGAGACACCCCCACAGGCTCTGTCAGCATCCACTTGATATTTATGGTAGCAAGCAAAGTTGTTGAGGGAATAATGGTCAGTGGTTTTCAAGAAGGTTTCTTGTAGGCAGAAGACGACCGGGTTGAAGGTGGTGGCCAGTAGGTCAATTTCTTCGGAATTGGTCTAAGGCTCCTGATGTCCCATTGTATAATGTTGTGGGTGTTATTGTGATTGTTTGTGTTGCACCCCATAAGGAGGCAGGGGGTTATCTGGAGGAAGATCTGTTGGGTCTGAGTTGGCTTGTTTTTTCTTTGGATCTGTCCCTGTTTCTTTGGGAGTAGTTGTTTTTGAAAGTTGGACGAGAAGTATGTTCGGTGTGTTCAGTAATAGAACAATCCATGTTCTTTTCAGTGTCAAATATGTGGGTTTGGATGGTGGGCTATTTGTTGATTGGTTGTTTGTTGGTTTGATGGCCAGGTTGGCTTGAGTTTGATGGCATTAAAGGTGTTGGGGTAGGGGACAGCGGGGGTCTTAAAGAAGAAAGAAAGGTTGGGGAGAGAAGTGGTGGTGGAGTTGGTTTGGGTAATGGGTGTGGTTGGATTGTTGGCAATGGTGATGGGCTTAGGACAGGGTAAGAAGAGCCAGGGGAGGTCGGTTTGGGCATGTGAGTCAGTTTTAGTTGTGTTAGGGGAGGGGCGGTATTGGTGTTAGAGGAGACTGTGTTCAAGTAGGAAGGTTTAATTGCTTTCTGGCCTCTGGGTAAGTAATGTTGGAATTAAGGGCTTCAGTTTGGTTATCTGCTTTTCTTGAAGCCAGGTGGGGCAGTCTTTCGAGAAGGAGGGATGGTTGGACTGGTGAGCACCTTCGCAATTGGTAGAGATTGGGGTGTTGGTGCAGGAGGCGCTGTCATGGTCTGGGGCTCCACAGTTGCCACAGCATGCTTTGGGTGCGACATAAGTTTTTTCCATGGCCATACCTCTGGCACTTATGACAACAGAGGGGGTTGGGAATGTAAGGGGTGACTGGGATTCTCAGGTAGCCAGCAGTGATGTGGAAGGGGAGAGTTGGTGTGGCAAAAGTCAGAAAGATGGTATTGGTGGGTGTTTCAGCACTGTCTCTCTTGCGGACAAGACAACAGGCTTCAGTAACGTGTTGGCTGGCAAGTTCCTCAACGAGGTCTTCATTGGTCAAGTAGGCAAGGTCTCTTCTTCTGATGACGCCTTTGCTGGAGTTCAGGGAATGGTGGGGAGTGACTGTAACGTCAATACCAGTATTAGCTCAGGTTCTGGTGGTGAGGAGGGTGGTGGCTTGAGTGTCCCTGGTGCAGTGCACCAGGAGATTGCCGGATGAGGGTAAAGACCTTGGGCCGTGGAGCGCCTTGTGTATGAGAAAAAGGGAGAAACTCTCTGGTTTATTGGTAGCCTGTGTGACTAGAATTTTGGGGACTGGGACTGAAGAATGGTCAATGGACATAGCAAGTGGGTCAGGGGGGGTGGGAGGGTCAAGTTTAAGGCAAAAGCGTTTTGTCATGATGGAAAAAAATAAACCAAAGGACAAGAGACCCGAAGCAAGTACAAAAAAAAAATCCTGGAAGTAGTAAAAAAGAACCGCTGTACAGGTATCAATAAGGGCGTGAAAGTCTGGTTACAGAGGGAGGGGGAAAACAAAAGAATGGTCTGACCAAAAGCAGACACCCATTCACAGAGAGAGAACCCTGGAAAATAAAGATACAAAACACAATTTAGGTGGTAAAGTGCAAGGTAAAGTGTATCGGAATGAAAAGTTTGAGAGAAAAGAATAGAAGTCACATTGCTCTCAACACGTCGCACTGTATATGTTTTATTAGGAATGGCTACATGTTTCCTGTGTTGAATTAATAACCAAGGATAGAGTGACTAAGCAAGTTTTCAAGAAAAAGTATTATTTTGTATCATGCATGAAGGAAATTTAAGACTTGAAATTGTTGTTATGTAAGTTATATAAGATGTGATGAGTACTGTGTATGTTGGAAATTTGTGTAAATAAAAGTTATGTACACGTGATTTTTGATCTCTTAATTGTGTCGAGCCATCATTTCTGTGCCATAGATCCCGACCAACAATACTCCTTGCCACACCGAGAAATAATCCCCACCCTTCACACATATGAAACAAAACAGATACAGTTTTGTTGAAATATGTGTATTTCAAGATTTTTATGCTAAGCCCCGCCCACTCATTTATGTGCATGACATCATCACCAAAAACAATAAGGCTCATCTATGAACAATTGGCCACATGTGTACCACATATGAATAAGTGCACTTTACCATTCTTGAGATATATGTTTGAGCTTTATTTGGCAAAACCACTTTAAGCCCCGCCCACTGCACATAATAATGAGATTCAATGTTTTTATACCTTGAGCATTTAAACACTAGCTAACAACATTATTCATTAAGAATTTTTGGCCCTTAGACCCTCCAACCCGACACCCCTGATTTTCTTAAAATCAGGGGTAATCCACACCATTCAACCCAAGAGACTCTTCTCAATTCATTGACTAGCATCCAGGTATTGTTACACCATACACAACACATGTATATGTATATCTCCTTAACTGACAATACCTTCATAGTCTATTCACAGTTCACTTGTTAGCAACCAGCTACTGTTACACTGTACACAATAGGTCATTCATCTTGGGCTCAAGACATATAACTGCTGTTCAGTGATGCGAATCAGATTAGTCCTTGGCGGAGCCTAAACAAAAATATACATTATATGTTTGGGAGGACTTTGTGCAAAACCCATGAATGATTGATTGATGGACCATTCCCTGTAAGGATGGTTATTTCATCATGTATACCACATATGAAACAAAACGGACATACGGTTGTTGAAATATGTGCATTTCAAGATTATTTAAATTAAGCCCCGCCCACTCATTAATATGAATAACATCACCATCAAAATTAATAGGGCAAATCTGCGGACCATGGGCTACATGGGTACCACATATGACATAAATCCAACCTGTCGTTCTGGAGATTGTGTTTACAAGCTTTATTGGCGAAACCACTTTAAGCCCCACCCACTCACTGCACATAGAAATGAGATTCAACATTTTATACCATGCGCATGTGATACCAGCTACCATTATCATACCAAATATGAAACAAAATGGACATACGATTTTTGAAAAATGTGCATTTCAAGATTTGTATGTTAAGCCCCGCCCACTCATTAATATGCATGACATTATCACCGAAACAATAGGGCGCATAGAAACCATGGGCTACCCATGTACCATATATGATATGAATCCACTCCACAGTTCTTGAGATAATCGTGTTTACAAGGTTGGTGTCACACACATTACATATAACACATACACACATACATACACACATACGCCTGATGCTATCGCATCAGAACCAAAAAAAATAAAAAAACAGTTTTAACAGGATATGTAAGATCTGATGATCAGTTGAAATGCATTTCTTGGTCTTTCATGTGCATGCAGACTAATATGATAATGGGCACATAGCAACATCTCATAGCATACTACGATGATGAAAGGATAGGCTGCGTTGGTTGAGCTGAGCTGGTACTATATGATTGCATGGTCAGCATGCTAAAGTCAACACTGGGCCAATTAATGCTTGGGATATGTGCACTTAACAGGCATTGGCCCAACGTTAGATTTTGTGTAGTGAAATTTGAATTAATATTATGCCTATACAGTTCCCCTAACAACTACCAACATGCAGTGAGAAAATGTTAATATTATGAAACATTGGCTAAACTTAATTGTGGTATCAGTGCTGCTACACTTGATCACAAAATTAATCTATTTAATTCAAAAGAAAAACAGGTGATATCATGTGAGTTTTGTTAATTTTTAATGACCCAGCAATTTTTGAAAGATATTGTTATCATAGCTTCTAACTTCATATTCCAGTATTCTGCCAATTTAAAGAATCACATCAGTAGATGAAATTTTCATCAGACACTATGTCATATATCAAACAGTTTATGATATGCAACTCTCAACCTATCCAACATAGCCATATCAAAAAGCAATCTTGCTAATTTAGAAATCTCTTTGAGCAAGATCAAATATCCAGCCATTTCTAAACAAACTCATTAAACCGTAAGTCATTAAACCCTTCAAAACAAACTGCCACGATAGACAGAAATTGATTACAAATAAGTACTAGTTGGCATTTCATAATTAAAGGCAGATTAATTTTCCTAAAATTAGGAACAAAAGAAAACCAGACTTGAAATATCATGGTGAAGGTGAAATGATGAAGCACTACTAAGGATAAATCCCTCTTGGAAGCTTCACAGAAAAATGAGCTTCTTCCAGAAAGGTGATTCTTCCATGTTCTTTTATAACATGAATTATTTCACTGCTTGAGTTTCCTATATCAATTTTCAGAGCAAATGTGTGTGGCATGCCAAGTGTAATTCTGCTTATCCCAGGATCTTCTCCAAAAATGGTTATCTACTCAAGACTGAGGCAAAAACTATAACTGAGGAACAATAGATTTCTCTGGGGAGTTAGTTTGACCTCTAAGGCAGCTAACATTACATATTGTTCACATCTTCATTAGAATTCAGAAGGAATATGACAAAAATGATTCTTGGAACTCAGAATTAGTTATTTATCATGTAAAATATAGTTTATTCCTTCCATTTTGCAAAACTTCTTGGAGAAGTTTCCAACAGTTCTTCAAAATGAGGGCTTACATTACAAATGCATTTTTTTTTTTTTTTTGTCTAGGGAAATATTTATGAGCCTGATGAGGCGTAAATACAAAGACAATTGAGTTCAAAGAAAACAAAACGTGTTTGGATCCATGGACATGATTTATCCCCCAGGAAATATAGAAACGTTTATTGTGAATATAATCAAATGTCATTCAATTAGACAAAATTAAGTTATGATGGATAAATGTTGGAGGACTTGAATATATATCACATGTGTGATCAGTGGTTTGCAGGACATGTACCTATAAATCTTTCATCCCTTTTCTACCTTTCAGTAGCTCGTTATTTCAAAAGTTGTAGCAGATGCTTGTAAACTCTGGTAAAGGACAAGGTATAGGGGCATTGTCTTACATCACCTATAACTTGCATACAAAATTTCCATTTTACTTACAGCCTGAAATTTCTAAAAGCTGCAAAATGGCCAACTTTAAGCTGATTTCAACCTTACATGGTTTTTGATAGAATTTAAAAGCTTTTGTTGCCTCTGTTCATCCTCATTAACCATTAACCCTTCAACTCCCAAGTGGTTGCGTCACGACCGATTTGGAAGTACCAATTTCAGTGAGAAAAAAATGAGACTATATTAAATTCCTACAGGTGCACTCAGTATCATTTGAAACTACTACATTAGATCTTTCAAAATATTGTTTTTTGTGTGGGGTGATATTGAAATATTTTGGACAAACTGTGGGTAAATATGTAAAATTTTCTTTCTTTTTTGTAAAAAAAATTACCAAAATGATTTTTGTCTTAAAAAACATTTAAACAACACTTGCAAGAAAAAAAGGAAAAAAATAAAAAAAATCAATTTTGGCAGACAATTTCAACTACTGAGTCAGAAGTGTACAACCCAATTTCAATTTTTTTTTTCCGGGGGAGGCAAATGAAAATTGCCTGAAAAATGTGGGCTGCCATGGCATCCCTGGACCCCACCTAACAGCTTTAGGGCCCCTAGTGGTCCAAAGGCAAAGCTTTGGTAGGGGTCCAGGAAACAAAGCTCTGAATATTCCTTGTTCTTGATGGACCAAAATGGCTTAAAATTGATAGGGAATTTTCAGGAAGGCAGTTTCAATTTTTTTTTTAAGTGCTTAAAATATTTTCCTTCTCCTCTTCCCCCAAAAAACATTTTTTTTAATAGAATTCCTTGTTTTTGATGGCCAATAAAAGTTTCGAATATTTGAATTGCTCAAAATATGTTGATTTTCCTCTTCCCGAAAAACCTATGAGGTCCACGGGCGAAGCCCTGGTAGGGGTCTGGAAGGTAAAGCCACTGGAGGCTCTGAATATTCCTTGTTCTTGATGGCCCAAAATGGCCTAAAATTGATAGGCAATTTACAGGAAAGCAGTTTCAATTGTTTTTTTAAGTGTTCAGAATATTTTCATTCTCCTCTTTCCCCCACAACAATTTTTTATTGTTTCCATTTTACATACCCACCAAGAACCAATTTTTTTTCAAAAGTTCTCAAATTTGTGTATGCGCCTGCTCAAAAAGTTACAATTTGGGAGGGGGAGGGGGAAGGGGGGTGGCAGTTTTCCTTCTAAACCCCCCGCCTCCTACAAGCAAATGGGAACTCATTCCAGCTAGGTCTTATCTCGTGCTCTTTGTGTAGTGATATATTGATATATTTGAACATGAGTAAAAGTACATGAGAATTAACAAGAACAAATTGTAACTCCAATTGGGTTGCAACAGATTAATGATACAGGCCATTGCATACAAGAGATTACAAATTCTTGATTAATTGTTGCTCATTTTTCAGTTGACTCTTAAAGATTGATATAGGTCTATACTACTGAAAAGACTTACCACCCTAACCTGACCTCTATTTTCACACAAACTTCTTACAACATTTAAATTCAACTTCTCTTGAATGGAATAAGGTATGAAAATGGAATTTGTACACCTTTGTTTGTCTTTCAGGGAGATTAAAATGTAGACATGAATCTGACCCAAATTAGATTGCAAAAGATATATTACCATTAAGTAGGTCTGCAAAGTGTAATTTAGCCTGAAAACCAATATACATGTAACATGAGCAATTGTAAATAAAAACGTGGGTGAAAACTAATGACATAAAAACACAAATTTTGTTAAAGGTATTAAGATTTGATGCTCCAAAAGGTATCAGATCTGTTTTCCTCATATATGATTTGGAAATTTACAATTCTGTCTTAGTCTTTACTGCATAATTACTACAATAATCTCCATCTATATCTATAAAGTTTATGTGTGGAAGGTTGGATAAAATGACTGATGGAAGTTTATATGTGTGGAAGGTTGGGTAAAATGACTGACTGAAGTTTATATGTGTGAAAGGTTGAATAAAATGACTGATTGAAGTTTATTTGTGTGGAAGGTTGGGTAAAATGACTGACTGAAGTTTATATGTGTGAAAGGTTGGATAAAATGACTGATTGAAGTTTATATGTGTGGAAGGTTGGGTAAAATGACTGATTGAAGTTTATATGTGTGAAAGGTTGGATAAAATGACTGATTGAAGTTTACAGTGGAAGGTTGGGTCAAATGACTAATTGAAGTTTATGTGCGGAAGCTTGGGTAAAATGACTGATTGAAGTTTATATGTGTGGAAGGTTGGGTTAAATGACTGATGAAGCTTTATGTGTGTGAAAGGTTGGGTAAAATGACTGATTGAAGCTTATATGTGTGAAAGGTTGGGTAAAACGACTGATTGAAGTTTAAATTGTAAAAGGTTGGATAAAATGCGTGACTGAAGGCTATATGTGTGGTAGGCTGGGTAAAATAACTGATTGAAGTTTATATGTGTAGTAGGTTGGGTAAAATGACTGATTGAAGTTTATATGTGTGAAAGGTTGGATAAAATGACTGATTGAAGTTTACAGTGGAAGGTTGGGTCAAATGACTAATTGAAGTTTATGTGCGGAAGCTTGGGTAAAATGACTGATTGAAGTTTATATGTGTGGAAGGTTGGGTTAAATGACTGATGAAGCTTTATATGTGTGAAAGGTTGGGTAAAATGACTGATTGAAGCTTATATGTGTCAAAGGTTGGGTAAAATGACTGATTGAAGTTTAAATTGTAAAAGGTTGGGTAAAATGCGTGACTGAAGTTTATATGTGTGGTAGGCTGGGTAAAATAACTGATTGAAGTTTATATGTGTAGTAGGTTGGGTAAAATGACTGATGAAGTTTTGAACTTTCTTCAACTGAGACTAATTTGTTCCGCAGAAAATGTTACTTACTTAGTAAATCATCTTGACATTTACTCTTTGTTATAAAAATGTTACGGGATGTTTTTTCTTCAGAACTTTTTAACATTTTTTAAATTAAAAATAAAGTGACTCCTTCAGCATTTGAAGACATTGATGGAGTGCAGCATCTGCAAATTGCTACCAATTTCCATCATGCTTAATAGTAGTCTGTTATGCCTATTACAAGAATTATAGTGCAACAGACCATAGTTAAATGCTATCAGACTCACTATGGCAGAGACTCACTGGGCACTCATTTTGACAGATGCCGCATACATGAGACATTCCTTTACAACTCTGTTTTAAAAAGGGAAATAATCAATTCGTACATTACCAGAGTGAAGTGACTGTGGGCAAAGGTTTAGGGATTAAATAAATTAAAAACACACTTTTCAACTTCCAGATAAACTCATAATAGCTTGACAACAGTGCAGCGCTACCAGAACAAATTTATTAGGGGGGGGGGGGCATAAATAGAATTGTATGTATAAGTGTGTACCACCGATAGTGGTACTGCGCATGTGAAGCATGTGCCACAACAGTGTGGGTTCCAGGCCCCGCTTAGGATCCCTTATACAGCCAGGGGACAGAGCCCTGGAAGTCCTACATTTTTATTTTTTTTGAGGTGACAGCAAATTACTTAAAAATCATGTCAAACATGATGAAATAATTCTCTTTGGGAGGAATGGTCCATCAATCATTTATGGGCATTGCACAAATTCCTCCAAGCATATAATGCATTATTTATTTTTAGGGTCAGCCAAGGACTAATCTGTTGCAATTCACTGCAAAGCAGGCATGTGGTTATATCCCCAGATGAATGACCTGTTGTGTACAGTGTTACAGTAGCTGGTTGCTAGCAAGTGAAGCATGAAGAGGCTACCAGGTTGAAAGGTGTGGATTACCCCTGTGTTGTGTGTGGTGTAACAATAGCTGATTGCTAGCAAATGAGCTGTAAAGGGGCTCTCGGGTTAGAAGGTGTGGATTACCCCTGTGTTGTGTGTGGTGTAACAATAGCTCATTGCTAGCAATTGAGCTGTAGAAGGTGTGGATTACCCCTGTGTTATGAATGGTGTAACAAAAGCTGACTGCTAGCAATTGAGCTGTAGAAGGTGTGGATTACCCCTGTGTTGTGTATGGTGTAACAATAGCTGATTGCTAGCAATTGAGCTGTAGAAGGTGTGGATTACCCCTGTGTTGTGTATGTTGCAACAATAGCTCATTGCTAGCAATTGAGCTGTAGAAGGTGTGGATTACCCCTGTGTTATGAATGGTGTAACAAAAGCTGACTGCTAGCAATTGAGCTGTAGAAGGTGTGAATTACCCCTGTGTTGTGTATGGTGTAACAATAGCTCATTGCTAGCAATTGAGCTGTAGAAGGTGTGGATTACCCCTGTGTTATGAATGGTGTAACAAAAGCTGACTGCTAGCAATTGAGCTGTAGAAGGTGTGGATTACCCCTGTGTTGTGTATGGTGTAACAATAGCTCATTGCTAGCAATTGAGCTGTAGAAGGTGTGGATTACCCCTGTGTTGTGTATGGTGTAACAATAGCTCATTGCTAGCAATTGAGCTGTAGAAGGTGTGGATTACCTCTGTGTTGTGTATGGTGTAACAATAGCTCATTGCTAGCAATTGAGCTGTAGAAGGTGTGGATTACCCCTGTGTTGCGTATGGTGTAACAATAGCTCATTGCTAGCAATTGAGCTGTAGAAGGTGTGGATTACCCCTGATTTTGAGAAAACTAAGGTTGTTGGGTTGTAGGGGCCAAGGGATAAAAATTCATAATGATATACACCAAAACCATTTTAATTTTTGAAATTTTTCGAATTGGAAAATTCCCCAACCATGCCTCCCCTTGTCAGCGCCACAACTTGAAAGGTCTGATTAAAGGAATCTAGAGTTGAATGGGATGAGCTTTAAATTCTGGGAAGAATAGAATGTTAAAATTAGTTAATATGGTAAAGACTCAAAAAAACTTAATTTAATGCTTCCCTGAAAATGTCATGCCAATATTGTGCCCCGACATCTACGACATTGCTACTCACAGGGCCCTCACTCAATATTTCTTAAATAATGTACACGCTATATCCGCTTAAACCATTCCCGAAACGAACTCCGTATGTACAGTGTATGTATAATTGTACACTGTATGTATGGGAAGTGGGGGCAGTGATGCATACATTTTTGGTGGCCTTGAGATGTTCAGTTTTCTAACATGTGGGAAAACCAAGCATTGCTGATGTAAGGGTGTGAATCTTACATGTATGATATATACAACTAGAAAACCAGACTAACATAAAATACTATAGGTTTCAATCCATGCACGTGCTTGCTTCGGTTATCAAAAAGCAATCTTGCTAAATTATAAGCCTTTTGTAACAAGATCAAATATCTCTAAATATTTCTAAACAAACTAATTAAATCGTAAGTAAAATTAAACATCTCAAAACAAACTGCCACATAGACAGAAATTGATTACAAATAAGTACTAGTTTGCATTTCATAATTAAAGGCAGATCAATTTTCCTACAAATTAGGAACAAAAGAAAACCAGACTTGAAATATCATGTGTAAGAAATGATGAAGAAAAAATCAAGTGACTCCTTCAGCATTTGGAGACATTGGTGGTGTAGACATTGGTGGTGTAGCACCTGCAAATTGCTACCAATTTCCATCATGCATAGAGTACGTGTACATCTTTTATGCACCTAATATAGAATTATAATGTAGCAGACTATGGTTAAATGCTATCATGATACTCAGCATAGCAGAGCTATAGGCTCTCTCCACACTCATTTTGACAGATGCGGCATACATGAAAGGGTTCCTTCACAACTTTCGTTTTTGAAAAAGGCAATAATTCATTCATACATTAATACCAGATGACTGCAGGCAAAGGTTTCCTCTTGACAATCATAAAGGTCTTAAGGAAATCGAGAGTTCATGAAAGGAGTTTTAAATCTTGGGAAGAAAAGAATTCTAGACTTAGCTGAGATATTAAAGAATCAAAAATCAGAATTTGCTGCTTCCCTTGAAAATGTATGATATATACAACTAGAAAACCAAAGATTATTATAAAATACCAAGGTTGCCCAGTTATATAACAGATGAACAAAAAATCGCATTTGATAGCTGAGAATTTCAAAAGCTGTAAAATGGTCAAGTTAAAGGTTGAACCAATTTTGCATGCTTTTTTGCTCATTAACATGTAATTAAAGGACTGGTGACATGTAGCAATTTTGGTATCTGATGTATTTTTTTTTTTTAATTTGGAACAACTTTTTAATACATGTGTATTTGAAAAATGTCTCAAGTCTTTTACAATCTTAATGAAACCCTTTTTTGCCGCTCATATAAACGATTTAACTTCATATTCTAATTTCTGTTATTAAAATTTTGTGATTTGTCAAATTCGACAGTGATATCATTTTAAAACTGGCCGCACATAGGCCAACACATGCACTGCATGTATGTGTGTATTTATCAGCTACTAGCTCGAGACCAGTTGTAGGCCTAAAGTTTTAGCTTTTTGGTGATTTCTAGGTCATAGATCACGTGATGGCAATGGCATAGCCAGAAGAGGGGAGGGGGTGGGGGGAGGGAGGGGGTGATCATCCACCCACAATATTTTAATCCATCGGTTCAGATATTTTAATCTATCGGTTCAGATATTTTAATCTGTCGGTTTAGATTGGTGTCGTCAATTCAGATTGGTACCGTCAGTTCAGATTGGTGCTGATGGTTCAGATATCAGCACACTTGCACCATCAACTTCATTAATAAGCATGCGGTGCAGTAGTGTCGGTTGAGATTAGTGCCAAGTGTTCAGTAATCATGTAATAAAATGTTATTTTTACAAGTAATTAATAACAACTCTGGTAGGCTGGAAGCAGCTGTTATTGATATCTTGATATAGAGATAAGCTATCCCTCGCGCCACGCAATATTCATCCAACTCTGGTAGGCTGGAAGCAGCTGTTATTAATATTTTGATATAGAGATAAGCTATCCCTCGCGCCACGCTATATCCATCAAACTCGGTTGAAGGATTATGATATAGTAGATGCAGCTTTGTCCAAACCAACTCATATTCAGTCTCCTTTTAGCAATGAGAAAGAGACAGGTGGATGCACAATGAACAGGAGTGCGGAGTACATGCTATTCTTCTGTATACACAGTCAACCATCGTATCTCACCATGTAATGGACTTAAAGATCAATCCATTTTGTTTTCCTGGAAAATTTCGACCAATAAGAGTTGAGTTTTAACTTTTCCTTATTACTATTAAGATTGTATTATATACCTGATTTCATTCCAGACATTAACGTCATCTAGCTCCTTCCTAAAATATTTTATACATGGGACTTGAGAAGAACAGAGGATGTTGGCACTATTGACTATTGGTCTATACCTGAAAGCAAATATATTTATTTTCAAACATTTTGGAAAGTAGGTTGGTCACTTGAATCATAAAACATTGGTAAAATCATAATTGTATTAAGACCTCAAACTTAATTAAAAGCTGCCCGTTTAATTCTGTTAATTTTAAAGTAAACTTTTGTTTTCAAATAGCTTACATTAAAGAGCAAACTTTTTGGAGAATATTATGAGTCCAAATAGATTTATTTTTTATGAAGGCCCGTAGCCCGGCCAGAGACTTTTAGAGGGGGTTCAATTTTTTGTATAAAAGGACACTTTCCTGCACCTTGGAAAAATTTCAATGGGAATGCGAAGTTCTATATATATCAGGTTTTTTCCCCCAAGAGAATTCGTCAACTGGTCAGAACCGTTCCGGTACTTTAACAAGCTTTGAAATTCCAAGTGCATATTTAAATTTTTATAGTAGTTTTTATAGTAAATTATTAGAAGCTTATCAAACATTTTTCTTTTAGACTACACTTATTTTTCAAAGAGTGTCCATGCACAGAAATCTGAACAATAAAACATTATATTTTCACATTATGCATTTTCATGATTTTGTTTTTTGTATACATGATCTCTTTGACATGAATTTTGACTTGTATAATATACTTTCTTCCTATGCATTATGAAGCACTTTTTGCCCTTCAAATGTTATTTTGCGAGAAATTCAAGGGGCTTCGCTCCTGGACCCCACCAAGGGCCCTTAAGCGGGACCCCACACCGACAAGTCCAGCGCCACTGCGTGATGGTATAGCTTAGACAAAAAGGAGAGAATTGTATGAATCAGTGCATGTACCGGATGAGACTGAGAGGCATTTCCAAAATGAATTCGTAAGTTACCTTAAATTTGCGATGTTGTAAAGGCGTTGGTGAAGAGTTTGTTGTGATACATGTACGTAGGCCTATGGAACTTAGCGTTTAGCCTGCATAGAGTGGCTAACTTCCCCCGGTAATATCTCGAACATTTATGGTTGAATTGCATCTTCAGGTGTACTATCGGGGTCTATAATGATTGCATCTTCAGGTATGCTATGGGGGTCTATAATGTCTCCGTCAAGTTCTCAAAAGGAATCTTCTGTATCTGAGGATAACATTTCTAAATTTTTGCTGACGACATTTTAGGTCTGTCTGTAATAACTTTGTACGCGTTTACACAGGCAGTTCTGCGGGGTGTCTACAACTTTCAACGTCACATCATTAAATCAATTTGCAGATGCCACAGAAAGTGCTTATTCTGAACTTTGAAATAACGTGATTTTCACACTTTTCCAATTATTATTTTGGAGAAATACGGGTTACTAAGCATTCAGTGAGTGTCAAACATCAGTTTAAAGCAAACTTGTTTCTACATGTCACCAGTCCTTTAAATTACTTAATGTTGTACTTATACAGAAAGAAGTTTCTTTAAGCTCTCTGACTTCATAGTCATTAATGTTGTACTTACACAGAAAGAAGCTTCTTTAAGCTCTCTGACTTCATAGTCATTAATGTTGTACTTACACAGAAAGAAGCTTCTTTAAGCTCTCTAATTTTGTAGTCATTAATGTTGTACTTACACAGAAAGAAGCTTCTTTAAGCTCTCTAACTTCATAGTCATTAATGTTGTACTTACACAGAAAGAAGCTTCTTTAAGCTCTCTAACTTCATAGTCATTAATGTTGTAGTCGATCTCATAATGTTCAATTAAATGTCTCCTATTCATATTAAAGAGATGAGCAAAATTCTTTGCTCAAATTACATTTTACTGCATGACATTAAGAGAAAAAAAATCCTTCTCAGAAGAGAATAAGACAGGTTATCTATACACAAATGTCGTGTTCAGCACCCTTGATTAAATTCCTTGGCGCAGACTAGATTTTCAAAATGAATGACATCCCTCATCTCATCCTTTACCTCTAATGTTTTGGCAGCATTAACCTATTTTTGCCGCTTCTCGTATAAAAGGAACAAACATGTCTCAAGAGGTTAAGTATACAATCTAAAACTGCACAGTTACAGGCCTCAATTTTTGTTTGGCATTGCACGTTTCCTTCTGTTTATTCAATCAAAAACATTTCACATATTTTGCACATTATGTACATCTGTATGTGACCAGCTGTGAAATGTACTCATACTTGTTCCGAACGTGTCAAAACGTCACCGCCCAAGGTTTTCTGATGAATTCTTTTTTTGTTCATAACAACTGTTGTTTTCCTCAGTAGAATCTGTTGGCTTTTTTGTAATGTCTTGATCCATTTTGAAGGTGTGTGCATTCAAATGTTACTACAGCAATCGAGGTAGATGGCTTAATTAGTAGTGCATGCCTGCCCGCACCCACAACTGATGCCAGAGGTTCCAATTAGTTGAAACCTGAGAAGATTTTACTAAGATTTGATTGATTGATTGTTTGTTTTTTTATCTTCAAACAACAACAAAAAACAGAAATAATAGCAAAACGTTCATAGAATTGTTAAAAATTGTCGATATGTAAAATTAGTAAATTAGAGAACACATGCAAACTTAGCTATAAATATGTGATGTGGTAACTAACTGAAAGAAGATAAAGGACCAGAAATCAGTAGTCTTTAAATTTATAGTCTGGCCCTTGAAAATAGATTAAAAGCAGTTGACATTACTTGAATTGGGGTTCTTTAGAAGGCCTATTTTTGGGCCTACCTGCATTTTGAAGTGATTTTGCCTCCTTCACACCAAAGAAAAATGTATAATTAATTGGTATATTGGAATTATTGCCATCGAAATATGTTTTGGAAAGATAATGAAAAAATTGTTTTATTTGTGCAAAAATATTTTAGAGTATACAAGAAAGGATGACCTGCTAGCTATGGTACAGTATATGTTAAAAGCAGTGTTGAATGAATTATCAAAGTTTTGAATAAGTTCAAAAACATATTATTATTGACGTTATTTTGTATTTAGTATTGACCCTACTTGATATTACGAGACAGAAGGCCTAATTTTTGAGCCTATACACCTATAGAGTTTTGTGTGCATACTTTCTTGGTGATTTTTTTTTCTTCCAGAGTGAAAACTTACAGAAGAAAGATATTATTGTTGCAAGCGTATGTTTTAAAGAGTTCCAAGAAGCGATGATGATCATCAGTTTTCCTCTTCAGCATGACAGTGCAAACTCATTCTGCCAATAGGGATACAATTCATTCTGCCATTTGGAAGAAACTTACTTTTTCATGTTGGACATGGAGTACTATATACAATATTCATACTTTCGAATCTTTTCCCTGAGGAGCTCGTGAGGAGCTCATTTTCCCTGGATACTCTGACAAGCTCGCCAATTTGACGAGCTCGCCATTTTCAGGAGCTCATTCGCCACTATGACAAGCTTGTCATTATATGACGAGCTTGTAGAGCTTGTTAAAGTTCCAATTGCAAGCTCATGGCAAGGTTATCAGGGATACAAGCTCGAGATGAGCTCATTTTCTTTTCTGTACGCTGTGACGAGCTTGCTATTTTGACGAGTTCACCATATTGACAAGCTCGCCATTTTGACGAGCTCCCCATTTTGATGAGCTCATGTTGGCCAAAAACGTCACGAGCGCATTAAAGAGGTTCAATACAAGCTCGCAGTGAGCTCGCCATTTCTGTAAGTGACTATCAGCACATGAAATCATCTTACATGCATTAACTATAGTAGTTGGATCAATCAACTTGAATATCATTACAATTCCTGCAAAAGCTCAATAATCTGATAATAACATTTAAAAAAATACCTTTTGTAGGCCCATATCAAACTCAAGTTATTTGCTGGAAAAAGGCAAAATTATGTCAAATTGGCAGCTCATATGAGTTTCTTATGAGTTTCTTAAATGATAAACAAGGTGAACAACCCCTACAAAAGTGTACGTCAGAAAATAAATTACAAGACGCTATTTGCAAAGTAAACTAGTTTATAAATACTTTATAAATGAGGAATGGAAAGGACATTGCACGTAATCAATTAAAGAAATATCACATAAGTATTCTTTCAAATTATGACAAGAATTGCTTGCGAAGGGCCCCCTTAATTGAAAATTTAGCAAATTCCCTTAATCCTAAATGGAAGTTAATGGTTTTCCAAGATGTCCACATCTACTTCAGGGGGAGAATAAGGCTGCTTAATTACATAGATGCAGATGTGGTCAAATTAGGAAATGATTTTTTATCAGTAAAGTCCTTAAAGGTCAAATAAAATATCTGTCAAGTCACGCTTATCTGCCTAGCTGCCAACAAAGGGGTATACAGTACACACTGCTCAAATAAGTCACAGCTTATCTGCCTAGCTGCCAACAAAGGGGTATACAGTACACACTGCTCAAATAAGTCACGATCTGCCTAGCTGCCAACAAAGGGGTATACAGTACATACTGCTCAAATAAGTCACAGCTTATCTACCTAGCTGCCAACAAAGGGGTATACAGTACACACTGCTCAAATAAGTCACAGCTTATCTGCCTAGCTGCCAACAAAGAGGTATACAGTACATACTGCTCACATAAGTAACAGCTTATCTGCCTAGCTGCCAACAAAGGGGTATACAGTACACACTGCTCAAATAAGTCACAGCTTATCTGCCTAGCTGCCAACAAAGGGGTATACAGTACACACTGCTCAAATAAGTCACAGCTTATCTGCCTAGCTGCCAACAAAAGGGTATACAGTACATACTGCTCAAATAAGTCATGATCTGCCTAGCTGCCAACAAAGGGGTATACAGTACACACTGCTCAAATAAGTCACAGCTTATCTACCTAGCTGCCAACAAAGGTATACAGTACATAATGCTCAAATAAGTCACAGCTTATCTGCCTAGCTGCCAACAAAGGGGTATACAGTACACACTGCTCAAATAAGTCACAGCTTATCTGCCTAGCTGCCAACAAAAGGGTATACAGTACATACTGCTCAAATAAGTCACGATCTGCCTAGCTGCCAACAAAGGGGTATACAGTACATACTGCTCAAATAAGTCACAGCTTATCTACCTAGCTGCCAACAAAGGGGTATACAGTACATACTGCTCAAATAAGTCACAGCTTATCTGCCTAGCTGCCAACAAAGGGGTATACAGTACACACTGCTCAAATAAGTCACAGCTTATCTGCCTAGCTGCCAACAAAGAGGTATACAGTACATACTGCTCACATAAGTCACAGCTTATCTGCCTAGCTGCCAACAAAGGGGTATACAGTACACACTGCTCAAATAAGTCACAGCTTATCTACCTAGCTGCCAACAAAGGTATACAGTACATAATGCTCAAATAAGTCACAGCTTATCTGCCTAGCTGCCAACAAAGGGGTATACAGTACACACTGCTCAAATAAGTCACAGCTTATCTGCCTAGCTGCCAACAAAAGGGTATACAGTACATACTGCTCAAATAAGTCACAGCTTATCTGCCTAGCTGCCAACAAAGGGGTATATAGTACATACTGCTCAAGTAAGTCACAGCTTATCTGCCTAGCTGCCAACAAAGGGGTATACAGTACATACTGCTCAAATAAGTCACAGCTTATCTGCCTAGCTGACACCAAAGGGGTATACAGTACATACTGCTCAAATAAGTCACAGCTTATCTACCTAGCTGCCAACAAAGGTATACAGTACATACTGCTTAAATAAGTTACAGCTTATTTGCCTAGCTGCCAACAAAGGTATACAGTACATACTGCTGCCAAATACAGTAGGTCACAGCTTATCTACCTAGCTGCCAACAAAGGGGTATACAGTACACACTGCTAAAATAAGTCACAGCTTATCTACCTAGCTGCCAACAAAGGTATACAGTACACACTGCTTAAATAAGTTACAGCTTATTTGCCTAGCTGCCAACAAAGGGGTATACAGTACATACTGCTCAAATACAGTAGGTCACAGCTTATCTACCTAGCTGCCAACAAAGGGGTATACAGTACATACTGCTCAAATAAGTCACAGCTTATCTACCTAGCTGCCAACAAAGGGGTATACAGTACACACTGCTAAAATAAGTCACAGCTTATCTGCCTAGCTGCCAACAAAGGGGTATACAGTACACACTGCTAAAATAAGTCACAGCTTATTTGCCTAGCTGCCAACAAAGGGGTATACAGTACATAATGCTCAAATAAGTCACAGCTTATTTGCCTAGCTGTCAACAAAGGAGTATACAGTACATACTGCTCACATAAGTCACAGCTTATTTGCCTAGCTGCCAACAAAGGGGTATACAGTACATACTGCTAAAATAAGTCACAGCTTATTTGCCTAGCTGCCAACAAAGGGGTATACAGTACACACTGCTCAAATAAGTCACAGCTTATTTGCCTAGCTGCCAACAAAGGGGTATACAGTACATACTGCTCAAATAAGTCACAGCTTATCTGCCTAGCTGCCAACAAAGAGGTATACAGTACATACTGCTCACATAAGTCACAGCTTATCTGCCTAGCTGACACCAAAGGGGTATACAGTACATACTGCTCAAATAAGTCACAGCTTATCTGCCTAGCTGCCAACAAAGGGGTATACAGTACATACTGCTCAAATAAGTCACAGCTTATCTGCCTAGCTGCCAACAAAGGGGTATACAGTACATACTGCTCACATAAGTCACAGCTTATCTGCCTAGCTGCCAACAAAGGGGTATACAGTACATACTGCTCACATAAGTCACAGCTTATCTGCCTAGCTGACACCAAAGGGGTATACAGTACACACTGCTCAAATAAGTCACAGCTTATCTGCCTAGCTGACACCAAAGGGGTATACAGTACATACTGCTCAAGCTTATCTGCCTATAGCTACCACCAAAGGGGTATACAGTACACACTGCTCAAATAAGTCACGCAATTATCTGCCCAGCTGCCAACAAAGGGGTATACAGTACATACTGCTCAAATTGTGACCAGCGTCAACAACTTATATATTAAAGGATTAGTTCAGGGGTCAAGCAAGTCCATCTTATACAAAAGAGGACTTCAAAAGAAACAAAATGGTGCAGAAAGCATTCAACAATGTTATTCCATTAAGGAGAAATTTAAGTTTAAAGTCTGGTATCTTTTGTGTAGAAATGAAATCAGTCATAGCCTCAGATTCCGCAATGTCTCTATCATACTTTGTCCTGCAGTTTTGTGGTTTAAAAACCATTGGATCACAGTCAAAAAAGTAGTAAAACTGAATCTATGAAGGGTATCTTTAATATGCCACCTAAAGAAAGTTTGAGGGAAAATAATTTAAATAATGAACAAATTAAATAAACTTTCTTTAAAATACATTAACAATTGTTTAGAACGTGAGGATAAAGATGCAACTTTCCATTGGTAGACTTACTACACCAGTCATTTCTACACAGATAAACTTGAATATCTCCTTAACGGAATAAGAGTTTTAAATGCGACACTCTTCACCATTTTGTTTCTTTTGAAATCCTCTTTTATATAAAATGGACATGCTTGACCATGAAACTAATACTTTTAAGGCAGAAAATTACAGAATGATATTATATTCACGGATAAGACTATGGGTCATCTTAAAATGTTATCATCTTTGTTCGGTTGATTCTTAACAGATAGTAGGTATGCCACATTTCATTTCATTTATAACTGAACTTCAGAACTGTAATGAAAATTAATGCCGTATTTTCGCCTTTCTTCATTCTTATGTCCCATATGGCATCCCATGTCCCACATGGCATCCCATGTCCCACATGGCGTCCCATGTCTCCCATGGCATTCCATGTCCCACATGGCATTCCATGTCCCACATGGCATCCCATGTCCCACATGGCATCAATTTCCCACATGGCATCCCATGTCCAATATGGCATCCCATGTCCCACATGGCATCCCATGTCTCACATTGCATCCCATGTCCCACATAGCAATCCATGTCCCACATGGCATCCCATGTCCCACACAGCATCATATGTCCCACATGGCATCCCATGTCCCACATGGCATCCCATGTCCCACATGGCATCCCATGTCCCACATGGCATCCCATGTCCCACATGGCATCCCATGTCCCACATGGCATCCCATGTCCCACATGGCATCCCATGTCCCACATGGCATCCCATGTCCCACATGGCATCCCATGTCCCACATGGCATCCCACCCCCATGTCCCACAAGACATCCCGTCCCATCCCTTGTCCCCTATGGCATTCCACCAAATCTCCCACAAAGCATCCCACCCCATGTCCCACATGACATCCCATCCCATCCCTTGACCCACGTGGCATTCCACCATATGTCCCACATGGCATCCCATCCTATGACCCACATGGCATCCTACCCAATGTCCCACATGGCATCCTATCCTATCCTACCTAATGTCGCACATGGTTCCCATTCCATGTGCCAAATGGGATCCCAACCTATGTCCCACATGACATCCCATCCCATGCCTTGTCCCACGTGGCATTCCACCATATGTCCCACAGGGCATCCGACGCTATGACCCACATGGCATTCCACCCTATGTCCCACATCCCATGTACCAAATGACATCCCACCTCATGTCCGACATGACATCCCATGCCTTGTCCCACATGGCATTCCACCATATCTCCCACATGGCAAACCACCATACAGTGTCTCACATGGCATTCCACCATATCTCCCACATGGCATTTCACAACACAGTATGACTCACATGGCTTTCCACCATATGTCCCACATGGCATCCCACCCTATGACCCACATGGCATCCACCCTACATCCCACATGGATCCCATCCAACATGTATGTCCCACATTTATCCAACCATACAAACCACATGACATCCCTCCACATGTCCCACATGGCATCATTCCCACATAATGTTCCACATGATGTCCCATATGGCATTCCACCATATATCCTACATGGCATTCCACGCTGTTTCACATGGCATCCCACCCAATGTCCCACATGGCATCCCACCCCATGTCCCACATGACATCCCATAGGCTTCATTAGAAGCCTCATCCTAGCTATCACAGTCCCTGATTGAGCATACTATGTATGAAAGTGTCAGTTCATATAATAACCTATATGCAAATGAGTTGTTGAATAAGAAAAAAAATCAGAGTCAAATAATTATGCCTGATATAGCCCTTGGTGTATACAACATGGTAAATATTATATAATATGTCTTGCATGGACCCCACTTCATGTCCCACATGGTATCCCTCTCTATGTCCATATGCAGTCACATCCTGTCACACTCCGTTACTGAGCATACTAAATAAAAAAAGTCTGGTCAGCTTATATACTGTAGCAACTTTATGCCAATGACCACAATAATAAATGTGGGGTCTAATATTCATGCCTGATACAACTGATAGTGCCCAAATATTTTGAAGAATTTTAAGGATTTTAAATCTCCAGTGCTACAAAAGATCTAGATGCTTGAGGATCTCTGAAGAATATTGAAAAATTATATCATTTACAGTTCTAAGGATATATCAAATGTTTTGTAGACTTTTTAAGTAAACTGGTCTTCAATCTTGTCTTAAGTGTCTCTGAAAAACTAACACTTTGTGAGGAAATTCATGAGGCATAAAGGTCGTTAGGCTCTGTGCTGGAAATATTTCTACAACTTCACTGCATCAATTACAATTAAAGGTAGTCATGCATTCCCACTCCAGACAAATCCTTTAACTCTAAATCTCAATAAACAGCCACCTATTGTTGCTCAGTAAGCTTTCTGCTCCCCTATACTGAACTAATATGGCAAGCAAATACACTGCACTTGTGTGATGAAGCTGGTTAACAATAGTTTGTTTGTCGTTGTTGTTTAAACTTTATTTCAATCTTTTCATAATATGTACAATAAATTCAATTAATATATACAAGCAATTAAATAATTAGAAACTAAACAAATAAATGTAAATAGTTCAGATTGTCAGTTATGTTGAAAAGAAAGAGGAGAACTTTCAGAAAACTACTAAAAGCTTGTGATTAAAGGTTCCCCATGTATAACAAGGGACATTAACTTTGAACATATATAATAGGATAAAATTTAAACAAAAGGAATGAAAAAGGGAAAGTTACATAACAAATACTAGTGACAATACCTGCCTTCAAAATACACTTGGCTAACAACACAGATTATCAACAAAATAGAAATGGTTTAAGTGGGATGATGGACAGAATTCGAAATTGATCTGAGGAAATAGTTTTAAGTTTGATTTGAAGCAAGTAATGCTGGGGCAGCTTTTAACAGACGTTGGTAATGAATTCCAAATTAGTACGCCTTGGTATTTTAAGTGGTACTGACTTTAGGTGAAGCGTAACAATGGGGGTCTAAGTTGGGTGGCATGTCTTGTATCATAGTTGTGAATTAAAGACTTACTTATGAAGAAGTTAGCAAAAGTAGGCGGCAATAAGTTATTGTGAAACTGATACATGAAAACCGCATTTTGAAAATAAATAATGTCAAAGAAGGGAAGAATGTTGCTATCTTCAAATAAGGGGCTGGATTTGTTTGTTTGATGGGGCTTAACGGCACCACGACTGACAACAAGGGACAAATTGTGCCTGAGAGGTCAGAGCATTCTAGAGGTAGGAAGGAAAGGAAACAGGGGGAGAATGAGAGAATATCAAAAACAAAAGGTCAGAAAGCTGTGATCGAGAGGGGAGGTGCATGGTCAAAACAATTGATCCTTTCATTGAATCTGCAAAGCGGAAAGTTTAGACAGGGCTGATATCTCAGAAATGGTTGTGGTTTTTGACATGCAGGAAGATTAAGCTTTCTGAAATCCGCTGTACAGCGGATTTTTTGATCAATTGTAGTAACGGTATTTACACAGCATGCCTTCCATAACAATATCTGAAGAAACTATCTTCTGAGGAACTTTGAAAAACTTTTTCTGAGGCACTTCCATAGAAACTTTTTCTGAGGAACTTCCGAAGAAACTTTTTCTGAGAAGTTCCGAAGAAACTTTTTCTGAAGAGCTCCGAAGAAACTTTTTTAAGGAGCTCGAAAGAAACTTTTCTGAGGAAATCTGAAGAAAGTTTTTTTGAGGAACTCAGAAAAAACTTTTTCTGAGGAACTCCAAAGAAACTTTTTGATGAACTCCAAAGAAACTTTAACAGTTTCGAAAAATCTTAAAAAAAATTGTGGATGGCCGGTCGGCCGACCAGACAGAATCACCATTACATATGTTCGCATTAAGCTTCACATGCTCACCAAAAATTTAAATAAAACTGCACCCCTGCCTAGTGACCCACACAGAGGTGTAACTTAAGAAGTTACACCCCCTAGAATTTGTTTCGTCAGGCAATTCCATTTTTGACTATATTTATGGGCAAAAAGATTGGCCCAGTATTGAAAATTAAGACTTCATTGATGTTATACCTCAACCCATAACAATGCAAGAAGAATTGACTGATTTTATTGATTCTATTTTTGTCATATCTGATATTTCATTATGATTTTTAAAAGTTTTATTTGAAGTCTATTCCATTTTTGGGCAATTATTCATCATGTTAAAAATCTAAGGGTTTAAACTTTCCTGTATGAGTTGTATCAGTTTGTTTGGGTTTAATGGCACCTTAACAGTCAGGTCATGTGTGCCAAATGAGGTAAGTTGTGAATGACTGCCAAATGCCTGAAAAATTATGCTTCTAACAAAAGCTAGCTATGTGACATTCAATGCATGGTGCCATCATTTCTTGCTCCATTACTGATGTTGGTGAGGTCAAAGCTCAATTCCACCACAACTATGGTTAGAATATACATTTTGTAAACATAACAAAATTTCTAACATTTACACATTAATCTTCATAAATGTTTAGTTAATTTCATTTGAGCAGTATAATGAAAAAAAAAATCCTCAAATAATCTCAAAAATAATACCCCCAATAAAATGCAGTGTTTTGAACTTTGGCCGTACTTTGGAGAGCTCGTCAGACAATTTTACAGAGTGAAAATTAGCTCAGTAAATAATTCGATAAAACTAACTAAAATCACCGTAAAAATAGTTTTTGAAACATGGATGGGCTTTAAACATCATGAATAAACATTGTGGGTGAAATGGTTTTGTTTTCACAGAGATCTTAAAACGAGATTTTCCTGTTTTAATACAAGGCTTAAAACAGTACAGCAGGGTGGGAGGGTGCATTGTGGGTAGGAGGGTGGGATGGTGAGTGGGTGGGAAAGAGGGGAGAGTGGGGGAGGAAGGAGAAGGTGGAAGGGAGGAGAGGATGGGAGGGGAGGGTGGGAGGGAAAGGAGGGTGGGAGGGAGATGAGGGTGGGAGGGAGGAGAGGGTAGGAGGAAGGGAGGGTAGAAAGAAGGTAGGGTGGGAGGGAGAAAGGGAGGAGAGAGGGTGAAAGGAGGAGGGGGGGAGGGTGGGAGGGAGGAAGGGGAGGGAGGAAGGGGAGGGTGGGAGGGAGGAAGAGATGGTAGGAGGGGAGGGGGGAAGGTTGGGATGGAGGGAGGGTGGAAGGGATGGAGGGTAGAAGGAAGGGGAGGGTGGGGAGAGAAGGAGGATGGGAGGAAAAGGAGGGTGGGAGGGAGGGAAGGGTGGGGAGAGGGGAGGGGGGGAGAGGGGAGGGTGGGATGGAGGGGAGGGTGGGATGGAGGGGAGGGTGGGAGGAAAAGGAGGGTGGGAGGAAAAGGAGGGTGGAAGGGAGGGGAGAGGGATAGGAAGGGGCAGGTGGGAGGGAGGAGATGGTGGAAGGGAGGGGAGGGTGGAAGGGAGTCGAGGGTGGGAGGAAGGGGGAGAGTTTGTAGTAAAATATTAAACAACTTTTTTTAGACAACCCAATTTTTTTTTTTTTTATTGAAATGCTAGAAGGATTTACAAAATATCTTTAGGTACAATGAGACTAGAAAATATAATAAATGATTAACTGTCAAAGTGTCACCCCCCTTCCCCCCCCACCCCCCATCCCCCTTTCCTCCTCCCTCAAAAAAAAAGTACAAACATATGCCGGAAACTCATCTCTCAATTCCCATTTTACCACTTTCATGTTCGTCCCAGTGTCGTTCGACGATAGCCATACATTATTACAATTATTTCAAGTTAACTAGCGGCATATGTTCCTATAAACTACGCAACAACTTTTGTCAATATCAAATCTCCTACAAATCAAAAGAGTATCGATCAGTCCGTTATAATGTTAAGTGCATATGGCATTTATAACAAATGTGATTGGTTACTTACATTTTGACCCGTCTATAAGCACACCTTGGGCCCTTCGAGGTGTAATATTTACTTTGTTCAAATTTGTTTGTATGGTAAGTGACTGACTTGGTAAGCTGCCAGCAGTGATTCACAAGGATTAAAACGTGAACCTGAACTGTGTGCATGTACGTATGTTTATGCAAAGAGCTTTGTGTATGGGTGATTTTTTGATAATATGTACATTCAATTGCATTAAACTCCTATATAGTTTAGTTGTTTTGATCAGAATTTATTGTGCGTTAATGTATGTTATGTTATGTGTGTAAATTAGCGCGTGACTTAAATGAGCGAGATTAAAAGGAGATCTGTTTAAACACTTAATTATTCAATCGAATTGAACTTTTGAGTGCTGGGCGGAAGAGTGAATCTTAAAGCAGAGTGCTGGGCGGGAATTGCGAGTCCTGGGCGGGGGAACCCAGCACCGCCCACCGTAGCTAGAACCCTGTTAGTAACAACTCCCAGCTTATGCAATGCCACATGCGTTCACCAACCAAACAAAACTTCATCCTTAGTGCATTATACATATCGTGTACATCTGCTTAAAAATCATGCAGATATGCCCACTTTCCTCCTTGCTAAGAAAACACATTTTATATACCAGCTGCACTAATGGTTCAGAGATTAATTGGTTCTGTAAACAATTTATCCACGTAATATTTATATTTATCGTGCATGAGTGACATCAAAGGTCAATGGTGGTCAATTATTTTTTTACTTCTCCGCCGAAAATGACCAAAAACGGCTGTTGGGGAATAAAGGAGATGTACACAACATGTAAGTTTAAAATTCTAACCCTCGTGATAGGTAGTGCATTTAAGTATAATCCCCCGTGATGCAATGTAGCACAATTAGACTTACTGACAATTGAGTCTTACTGTACAACAAGCAAGAATGATCAAACAACAACTTCACATGTTATCTTCCAGGTTATGTCATGACCTATCAAGAACTCATACTCCAATCCAATATGATATGATACAGCGTGGCCTAAATAAGAATTTGCAAGTTCATACAAGAATGTCTGAATTCTGAATGGAAAATACTGCGTACATGTAACTAATAGGCATGGAAGACCAGCCATACCAATATCACAGCCTGGCGCAGTACCGGTACGTGGAGGACCGGCCATACCAATATCACAGCCTGACGCAGTAGCGGTACGTGGAGGACCGGCCATACTAATATCACAGCCTGACGCAGTACCGGTACAAAACGCAAATAGGATTACTGTCTACAGCTAAAAAAGCTATTTTTAGTGCCATTATGTATTGAAATCTGACACTTTTGTAGACATAAATTTTACCTTTAGGAGTTTTAATTAAAAAACTACATGGAATATCAGTCTCTTATTTAAATACAAGTTTTAGGAAGCATACAAAAATCTCGCTTGAACCAGAATCTTAAGAGCAAAACTGTTCAAACCTAGGAGGAGATGCATTTTAACACAAAACTTTGTACAGGCACATATGGGAGCTCACGTACAATTTGACAAGCTCCACACATTACACTCTGTGTAATGGGTGGAGCTATGAATGTTGAAAAATTAGTATGGTTTTAATTTTAATTTTATTTAAGGCTTTTGAAAATGTTCTATAATATCATAATTGCTTTGTTCTTTAAGGCCGTACTAAATTTTCCAAACTGTGTCAGTTTGTGTTGATTTTCCAGCCATTTTGGAGGCATCAAAGACAGAAAATCTTCAGAGGTTTAATGCTTATATGACTTGATTTTAACATGGGAATTTTAAATTGGCTTCTTTTCATCAATTACATTTTCCGAACTTTGTCAGTTTGTGTTGATTTTACCCCATTTTGGGGCAAGAATTCTTCAGAGCTTCGGGATTTGTCCCCTGGATCCTATCCAAGGGGCGCCTCTTAGATCACCCCAGGACCCCACAATTTTTAATTTAAATTTTGAAACTTTGTGTTGATTAATTTTGAGCAATTTTGGGGCATCAAAAACAAGAAATCTCTTCAGACCCAAAGCTTCCCCCATGGAACTTTGTTGTTGATTTTCAGCCATCTTCAGATCATGCTTTTCAATGGAAATTTCTCTAAAGCCTGTTTAGAAATGGTAACCTAAATTTTAACATGAGAATTTGAAATTGTCAAGTTCTTTTCATCACTTAAATTTTTGAATTTTTTGTTGATTTTCAGCGATTTTGGAGTAAAAAAACCCTACAACATCAATGATGTAGTAGCTCAACATATATTAGGGGTGGTTAAGTCTGTTTTTTGTTATCTACCTACTGTGGTGTAGCGGTTATCATACCTGTCTACAGACCACGAGGCCCCCGGTTCAATCCTGGGGTGGGTAGACACGCCAGTGCACCACAACTGGTTATCAAAGGCCGTGGACATTGACTTGGTTGTCGATGTTATGTCTGTCTATACATCGTACCTGTGTTCTCGTCCGGGTCGTATTAAGCGTTTCGTGATAGCATTTGTACTATCATAACCGAATATGCAGGCGACGACCCCGTCACTGTAATTGTGTGTTCAACTCTCTCTCTCTCTCTGTTTTTTGTTGGTGGGTTTTATTTAGAGTAGACTGGGGTTGTTAGGAAAGCAATACATGTTTATTTGGCAGGAAATGCAAGGGGAAGATTTAATATCGTTGTGATACTAGAACATAAATGATGTAGTAGCTCAATATATGTTTCAGGGCTGGGTATAAGACTGTTTTTGTTGGTGGGGAGTTACAATAGGTATGCTTGGGTTGTTATAGGGAAGGAATACAAATTTGATTAGCAGTGGCACAACAAAAAGTTTTGGAATGCCCGGAAGGGTGGGTAAACCTAGGCCCTACACAAAATCGATTTAGGACTAGCCTGTAACAATGACACTGCAGTATCTTTGTTATGGGACTCAAAAGTACTAGCGGTGTCGGAAGGAACTCAGGGAAATGGAGAGAGCAGAAAATCAAGTTCATGTGCGTTTTTTGACAGTAATTGATGGGCACTTTTCATTTTAAAAAGGGGCACTCTTGTCAATTGACAGTTTTTACTTTCCCACACTTTCGATAGGCAAATTTTGCATATGGGTTCAAAGATTGGGGAACCAGGACCACCAATGTTGACAATTACCCATCGAGTGAACAAATAAAAGGCTTCTTTTCAAAATTGCTGCTTTGGTTTAGGTTTACCAAGGTTTATAACATCTCAACAGATCTCCATTGAAGTAATTACATCAAGACGCCCACTGTAATGGCTGTTTTATTAACCAGTTATAGAGCACTGATTGAGAGCATAAGATAAAATTCATAAGGGCACCTTGAGGTTCCGGACTGGTCCGCCCATAAGATCTAGAACGGTCCGCTCACAGGATCCAAAATAGTCCGCCCACAACTTTCAAAGGGCAACTCCTGCCCCGTCTGCATAATTTCAAAAACGCTCCTTTCTATAGGACCAGGGGGGGTGCCATCCCCCCCCCCCCCTTCCTTCCACTGCTGTGGTTCCAACATCACTGCTGTGGTTCCAACATCACTGCAGAGGCCAAAATCCCTACAGGACTCTAGTTGCCCCACTGTGTATGGGAGCTTAAATATCGTTTGAATATGTGAAAACTGTTATTCAAGTAAGAATAAAAAAGCTAAGCCTCAACATCAAAATGATGCTAAATTTATTAACAATGTTTGCTTGCTTTTAAGTAAAATATAAATGGTAAACAGACATACCAACAGCAAAATACCTTTGTATAAAATCAAGATGGATTTTACATCTTGCAACAAAACATGATTTTAACTATTGATAATGCATTAGTCATTCTGAACAAATAATCAATTATTGCAATTAATGAATCACAATTAATCAATATATAATAGCATCTAGGCCTAATAATAGCATCCTACAAATACACTTCCAAGTAGCAATCATTATAACAAAATATAACTAAAATTATCTTTAAACTTTCTTTTGACATTCTCTTTAATTTATAAGTTGATAAGATGGATCTACTTAATCCCTTAGTGAGTAGTTTAAGATACCCATCACAGACAACGGTGATTTTCCGAAGAAGGAAGAAAATGTTTCTATATCAAAAGAATTTAAACGAAAATGAAAGATTTGCTCCAAAATTGGCCAAAAATTCCTGAAAGTGAGGACATTTTTTCAAAAATAAGCAAAATGTTCCGGAATGAACAAAATTCCCAAAAATGAGCAAATTTTTTCGAGAAATTCAAAAAATTGTACCCAAAATGAAAAAATTTTCACAAAAATGTTCTGAACATTGTAGAAAATTGTCCAGAAATGAAGGATATTGCCCGCAAATTGGCCAAAGAGTTCCCCAAAATAAGCAACATTTCCGAAAATTTCCCCAAAACTGAAAAAACTATCCAAAAATCAAAGAAAATTGTCCGGATATGAAGCAAAATTTTACCCGCGGTTGGGCATATAACAAGTCAAAAATTTATAGAAAAGTTCCGGTTTTTTGCATTGGCACCTCCTACCCCACCACTAAGAATTTCTTTAAAAAGGCACTGAATTTATGCATAAGTTAACATTAATACAGTTTATAGCCTTGCAAACAAACAAATACTGTGTATAAGCTCTGCAAGCCAGGTCATGCGTCTAATGCAATCAATCTACAGGGAACTCATGCAAGCTGTCTTATTATATAATTTATATTTTGTTATCAGTGCGTTATTACCACTTTGGTGATTTTACAGCCAGAGATTCAATCGCATTTATATGGTTAAAATAACCTATTTAAGCTATTTAGCCATTTTCGGCTTGTAGTATGTTTTTTAAACTCAATTTGTATCCCAAATCAGCTACAAAAAGTTACATGCCAATTGGACTACTCATTCAGTCATTGGGAGAAATCCCACACGGGATATCACTCTCGATTAGCATATGTCCAAGACAGTATTTTAATGCTCCAGCCAATGAAAACATAGTTTTCTTCCAATCGGAGATGATCGGTGGTATTTCCCGAGCCAATGTTATCTTATATGCTAAATTCCTTCGGATTGCACAGAGTGAAATCCAAGAATTTGAATGATTTTAATTTAATTTTGGAATGTAGAATTTATTAAAACTATGCAACAATATGAATTGTTATTGTATCAACATATCGATCTATTTAGGGCAAACATAGCAACACAGCAAAATATCCAAAAGATGCATAGCATATGATAAACGCTGCAAAAATCCGAACGTATCCAGGCAAGAATCTGGCTCTTAAGTTAGTCATCGCATCAGCTGAAATCCCTTAAAGGAATGTCGAGCTAAAAAAAATAAAAAATTGTAAGAGCTACCAGGGGCTTCATGAAACCCTTCCAAAGGGCCCCTCCTGGATCGCCTCATCACTGCAGGGGCTCTTAGCTGGTAATAGGCTACATATTGTTTTGCAGTTCTGTGTTTGGTACTTCAGTACTTTGCCCCCAAAATGTCTGGCAATGCCACTAGATTTTTTTTTTTTTTTGGGGGTGGGGAGAGGTTGGGGTTGGGGAGGGTCTGTTCCTAATTATTCTATATTGTGTGATTGTTGACACATGTATATCGTTTATTGATAATTGGGGCAAGTGCAGCACTATATCATCCAAAGGCGGTAGAACCAGAGAACGCAATCGCCCCACCATGCACCTCTAATTTTGTTTGTTTTTGGCAAAAAGTTCAAAAAATGGGGCTCTTTCATATTTTGAAAGACTGCCTCTAGCCTAGTATAGCTGCTATAGTACCCAACATTCTTCATGTTGAAGAAACTTTAAAAGTAATACAAGCATTTAGTATAAGAGAAAAAATCGTGAATATTCTCTCTTTTCTGGAAATTTTCTTCATTTTCGGGCTGTTTTTTTTAATCTCCAATTTTCTGAAGTAAGCCTAAACCCTTCAATATTTGGGAAATTTTCTTCACTTTTCAGGGACTCTTCTTCACTTTTCGGAAACATTTCTCTATTTCCGGGCAGTTCCTTCAATTTTTGGAAAATTTCCTCTAATAATCGGGAAATTTTGCACATTTTTGAGAATGTTTTGGTCAATTTGCAGGAGTTCTTTTTTCATTTCTGGACAATTTTCTTTGATTTTCGGAACATTTTCCTTCCAAATTTTAGAAAATATCCTTCAATTTTCAGGAAATTTTCTTCACTTTTCAGAAATTTTCTTCATTTCAGAGTATTTTTCTTAAAGTTGTTTGGAACATTTTCGTCCATTTACTGGGAATTTCCTTCATTTTCAGGTAATTTTTTTCAATTGTATGGTAACTTTCTTCAAAGCTTGGGAAATGTTGCCAAATTTTACCAAAATTTCTAATTTTACCTCCCCACCAGACAGGAAGCATGCAACCGAGAAGGTGACATCCTTTCAGGGGAACGGAACTGCCTCCGCCGCCCACTTCCTACACATGCCCCTTCTCTCAAACAACTTATAAAAAACTTATATGAATTGGCCCACCAGTGAAAACTCCTTTAAAAAAGCCCTGTCTGCCTGTCTCACTGCTTGAAAAAACACTTGCCTGCTTGCCATAGGCGAGCAAAAAATAAATTTTGGAGAGTAGAAATATTATAATATACCGTGGTAGTCACCATACTTAATTAAGTCTCCCCAATTTGTATAAACAATTGGCGAATGACTAGTATTTTTCAAACCTTTACACCCCCTCCTCCAAATGGGTTTAAGTGAGATTATTTAAGACCCAGGAAAAAGAATAAAATACATCAGCTTCTGGGTGTACCATTCGCCCCTGGACCCTACCAGGGGATTTTAAGCAGGCCCTGAACTCCACGGCGGAAATCTCGCGCTTTGCGCTTGGATTGTGATAGCTTGCTATCAACTTTCAGCATAAGCTACTTCAGCCCACCCGATATTAAATACTTTCGGACGGCACTGATTCATGGGAGGAAAATACACAAACAAATACTTAATTGTTAAATGTCTTTATTTGTCTGTCAAATTATGTTTTCTTCTTTAACTCTTCATTGATACACCGACTTAAATTTGAAAGAAATAACACACTATTTTCTGCCCGTGTACCTATATTTGCCTACCGAAAGTAGGGGCAAAGTCAAAAGTGGAGTGGGGAGAAGGGGGAATCCTAAAATCACACTAAGATGCAAAAATTCCCATACAAAAGATACAAGTTTGGAAGAAAAAAGTGGGAGGGGGCAAATGCCTTCAAATCCTGCCTATGATTTTGATTCATCCTGTTTTCAAGTGACACTCATTTCATAAACGTCAAAATTCATCTAATATTTGTTTAAACCTGTACATTATCTATGTTATGGTTTCATAGGTCGTGTGAAGAATATTGCTCTCATAACAGGGCAATTTAGTGGAGAGAGAGTGAGGGGGCACTTCACCAGTGGTCTAGGGCAACAACAAAATATGTTACTTCCCCCATTTTATTTTCCTAAAGTTTTAGGTCTTATAGGATTTTAGAAAACCAGAACCATAAGGTTTTGTGGTTCTGGTGCTTCTTGTTCATAAGCTGATTGATTTGCATGTCATTGCATGTCATGATATATTTGTTCCAGAATCAGTGAAGCATATGGAAAAGTGGCAGTCATTTGTATTGATTCTAAGCCCCGCCCCCTCTACAATGTATGAATAACTGAAACAAAAGGTACAATCTATTAATACATTTCAATTGTATTTGTTCATTTCAGCTAAAGAAGTTTCTGGTTCAAAATTTGTTTTATATCCAATAAACTTGGGTGCTTGTTTATATTAATTGTTGTTTCATCATAAATGCAGTATTTATGAACCTGCTTTGCCATCATTTTCAATTGGAGTGAGTCAAAGTTTTACGGTGAAGTCACAAACAAGGCGTGTTTAATATAAGTTCCCCCGAAATGATAACACAAGCTAAACTGATTTTCATAACTTTGATGTGCCACCTATCGAACTTTATAACAATTACTTTGACTGAATGCTTCGCTGCGTCGTAAATATCCCTCCAAAGAACCTTATTAATGTTCAAGTCTTAACTAAAGCCTTTGTCTCTGATGATGTCATTCGCATTCTAACAACAAGACCAAATATTAAGTGCTGATATTCTTCGTATATTTTGATGATTTCTTCAACGAATGAATGAATTCCACTTCAGTGATAGCTTAATATCACTATATCAGGAACATCTTACAGAAGTATTTCAAAGAAGTTCTTATAATATTAAAGATTTCGTCACTCAATGACAGACATTGCTGTAACATTTTCAAATTATGAGGAACATCTTTTATGAAAATAGGGTTTAACATATTACTGGGTAATATGTTAACGTTACAACATCCGATTCAGGCTCACTGAATTGTATTAATTGTGTTATTTATTTGTGAAATTCAAATAATCAAGATTATTAATGAACAAAACGGATATGAATATAATATATCTCGCAGTAACTTTCCTAAGGTTGGTTTTAAGTCAAAAAAGATTCCCCGTTTTAAATGAAACATCTCAAATTTGCTTGTATGGCAAATGATCGTTTTGCTTGTTACACTTTTAATATAATGTAACCTGTGAGTGTGGTACTGAACCACAAACCACAAACCAACTACTAAGATGTCCCCTTCTGGAGCAGGATTATGCAAAGCTAAAGATCCAGCAGAATTCAACGATAGTGCAAAGGATTGTGCTCAGCTTTGGCTGAAACACAACATCTAGCGTGTGTGGACATGATAAGAAGAAGAATTAATAAACCATCACGTGTGTGTGGACATGATAAGAAGAACACCATCTCTTTGGACATTGAAAACACAACATCTAGCGTGTGTGTGGACACGATAAGAAGAAGAACACAACATTTAGCATGTGTGTGGACACGATAAGAAGAAGAATTAATAAACCACACCCACTCTTTGGCTGAAACACAACATCTAGCGTGTGTGTGGACATGATAAGAAGAAGAAACAACAATATCTGAAGAACACAACATTTAGCATGTGTGTGGACACGATAAGATGAAGAAGAATTAATAAACATCACACATCACAACCCTTTGGCTGAAACACAACATCTAGCGTGTGTGTGGACATGATAAGAAGAACACAACATCTAGCGTGTGTGTGGACACGATAAGAAGAAGAATTAATAAACCACACCCACCATGCAGATCAATAAAAAAGTTGACAAGAGCAATTTGCCCAATAATTAACAACATTATCATTGCAAGTATGATGCAAAAACGATTGCTCATTTATCCTATTGCAAGAATTTGTCATCGCATTTACATTCACTACCACAACATTAGAATATATGTACAGACCATGACCCATCTGTGTACCTGATATAGCTTAAATCTGATGTATCATTCATGGGGCACTGTATGATGTTTACATCATTTAGCACTTTCACATTAAGCCATGCCCACCATGCATATTAATGACATCTGCTGATAACATAAGCATGTTCACAATAACCAACAAAATTATCATCCTAATAAGATGCAAAATAAACAATTGCTCATTTATCACTTTTTCAAAATTTTCACTTTAAGCCCCTCCCACTTATTAATATGCATGATATCACCACCAAATACAATAGGGCACAACTACAGACTATGGGCTATCTGTGTACCAAATATTACATGAATCCAATTTACCGTTCTTCAGATACCATGTTTACAAGCTCTGTTCAGCAAAATCATGTTAAGCCCAGCCCATTACGCATATTAATGAAATTCTACTGCCTACTCATTAACATGCATGATATCAACACCAAAAACATTAGGGCACATCTACATACCATGTGTTATTTGTGTACTACTTATGAACTGATTCCCAAGCTTTTTTCTTCATGCCCACTATGCATTTTAATAAAATTCAACGTTTTTATATCATGAACATGTACATGCACACAGCTAACATCGTAAATATCCTAAATAAGAAACAAAACAGACATGCGGTTGTTATAATATGAACATTTCAAGATTTTTACATTAAGCCCTGCCTACTAATTAATATGCATGATATCACTACCAAAAACAATAGGGCACATTTACGGACCATGGGCTATCTGTATCGTTCTTGAGATGTCGTGTTTACGAGCTGGCATTACATACACACACACACTCCAATCCATTCAAACAAAGACATTGTTTTTTGCAATTTATTCGCAAGACACTTCAAAATAAATTCCATTCAGTCATCAGATCTATTATTCAACAATGAAAATTCAGTACAGATTAATTTGCAGATTATCATAAGTCTATTTATTATGTGTCCACTCCATTAAAATGAAAATATTGTTTTTTTGCTATTCATTTTCAAGACACTTCATTATAAATTCTATTCAGTCATCAGATCTATTATTCAACATTGAAAATTCAGTAAGATTTATTTGTAGATTATCATAAGTCTTTATGTGTCCCTCTATTAAAGCAAAGACATTGTTTTTTTGCTATTCATTCGCAAGACACTTCATTATAAATTCCATTCAGTCAGATCTATTATTGAACTTTTTTCATCCCAGAACAAATTGTTTAATTGCTGCTATTCAAGTCTCTTTTCATAAAAAATAGTTGGAATTCTTTTCCTAGGGCAGCAATCTTTTGTTCCATAGTCTGATCAGACGGACAAACACAGTATGAAAAAGTCAATTTTGATACCTGCAGTGTCAAGTATTCAGAACAAATTAATGTAAAAATCGACCAGCAGTATGAAATTAACAGAGTAAAACAGCACTTTTTGGGACCTGCAGTATGAAAATCATGAAAAAACACCTGCACTATGCAAATGATGCAAAAAGGCACCTGCTCGGGTGGAACATAAACCTCACATATGGAAGTGCCCCCCCCCCTCCCCCTCCCCACTGGGCACTGTTTACCATGCAGTTTTTTTTAGTAAATCAACATGACATTTTATTCATGCATCTCTGCAGGCTTTTGTGGAGAATATTCTTTTCTTTTATCTTTACAGGCCTATTTATTTATTTTATTCATTTTTGTTATCATTTTTTTTGCACTTTATTTGACTGTCAGTGGCAATGGCAACTCATACATATTTTATTTTTTGCAATACAGTATAACTTAACCTTTTTATTTTCAAGCTTCTGGTAAGTGAATATCTACCTGCCAATATCTCTTTGCTTTCCTATGTTAAACCATTTGAGTATGAGCATGATAAACACTTTTGTCAGAGAAATATATATGGAACCCTTCCAGAAATTCTGCCCCACCAAATTGTATCACAACACAAAACTTATAGACACCATTACTGATTCAAACAGAATACTTACCTAAACATCAACTACCACTTCCAATAAGATGAGTCTAACCAAATTAGTTCTGCTTTTATTTCAAGAACCCACAGGAAAACATTTTTGCTTTTCACAAATAATAAATCAGGAAATAAAAAAAAATATATAAAACTTTCATAATCTACATAAAGAGATTCCAAAACCAGGGCATAATTTCTACACAAACAAATTTGTCAGTATATGGGTCACACCTAACTTTTTAGACTACCACTTTCAAAATGAGTTTTCTTTGACCAAAACATATTATTCTGACAGCTAATATTATACCTAGATAAACAAATCATCATATTGATACTGATGTCCATCCACTCAACTCATCCATTACCCTTATTGTACATCCCATATGACAACCTTGTAATTTCTGATCCACCTTCCCCCCCCCCCTCCCCATGGTTCACATCAAGAATAAAAAAATCATAAAAAATGGAAAGCATTAACACAATCTTTATGGCATCATCAATAACTAATAGTCTTGCTTCAACTGGTGGCAGCATGTCAAATTTATTCAGTCAGAAAGGGTGATGTAAAGGATGCAGAACCATAAGGTTTTAGGTAATTATCAAGAGTATATGGAAATGTAATGTTCCTTATAGAAATATTAGCTTGCAGTGACATGCTTGCAGTGACATGCTTGCAGTGACATGCTTGCAGTGACATGCTTGCAGTGACATGCTTGCAGTGACATGCTTGCAGTGACATGCTTGCAGTGACATGCTTGCAGTGACATGCTTGCAGTGACATGCTTGCAGTGACATGCTTGCAGCATGCTTGTGACAAGCTAACAATTTTAGCTTGCACAGGCTCATGGAAATTAAGTTTGCAGAAAACTAGTATTTGAACAAATTGCAAGCTTGCAGCATTGCAAACTTGCTGCAAGATTGCGGCAAACACAAGCTAAGAATGTTAGCTTGTAGCAAGCATGCTGCAAGCTAATATTCTGTAAGGGATGTGATAAAAGTAAGAAATATTAAACACTTGAATCATTGGTGCAAGAGATGTTCAATTTCAAGAATCGTTATCTGACAATGAAAACATCATCCTGCAGTTCAGTTAAATTTGTGAAACAATTTGTGAAAACGCAGAAGTTTTTTGAATTTCTTTTCAAAGGCAGAAATTGAATCCATATTGCAAACCTATGCATGTGTGAATGATAGACAAATGATATATCCTTATTCAACAAAGTTGGCGTGATCACGGTGATAATATTAATGTCGTGTAAATCATGCAGCCTATTGAAATGCAACCACTCCTGGCAAAATGCAATCCAGAGGACAAACATTAAATTTACAAGTTTGAATAAAAAAGATATGGAATGGGCCCGAACTGGATCATATTTGAAACACTAGCTATGTATCGCAAGTTTGAAATTTAAGGGGGAATTCTAATTAAAATGTCAGTCAGAAAAGTCACCAAACAGCGTGCATGTGACGGATCTAGAACAACTAATAAAAAGAGGATCAAGAACCCCTCTGCCAATATTCCAGGGAACTAATTACTTTCATTTATGCCTTTTGTTTCTCAAACACAAATGCGCAAGACTCGTTTTTCTAAGACCACCACCTTCTTAACACCCTAGCTCTTCATTTTGAATCATTGAATTGAATAATCCTGTAATAAAAACAAAATAACATCATTACTCACATCTCTTTCATCACAATAAGCAACATCTTCTTCAAGGTTGTTGCCTCAATATGCATCTGTCATTGATTTTACAGAATGTATACAGTACGGGTGGGCGAGATTTGTTTTTGATACTTTTGCAGGAAATGAAGCCAACACACTTTGTACATTAACACACACATGGTGTGGGGGCGTCACTTGCTATATATGTTTTGTAATGCCCTAAATAACACGATTAGTCAAATCATCTCCAAGGGATTCGTTTGTCTATTTCTAGTACAAACCTGTAGGCTGAACAGAGAGTAGTAAAAACACAATACAAACAAATTGATGTTGCCGCCATATACCATTTACACACATATTAAATGCATTTAATTTGTATAGAATTAAGTGTCTGCAAAAAATGGGTGGATCAAAGTAATAGCTAGGCCCCTAATTTATGCAAAAACACATTTGTTTTTCTCTTACGTCAAAATTGTGTTAATTTCAACAACAACTTGAAAGAGGAAAATTAATACTATAAATATGCACATTGGATACGAGGTGCCATACTCTTTCCTGTCATGAATACATTTTCAGTTTATACCTATATATGACCAAGTGATATATGTGGTAAATACTTGGCTCCCCCACCCTCCGCCCCCTTGAAACAAAATGAAGGGTTACATGGATTCATCAAAGAAACTAAGGGTTGTACAAATGTGAACATTTCTGTTTTTCTAAGGGATGCCAGAGCAGTTCATATACTTTTTGTTGTTCTCTTTCATATAAATGGACATGAATGACCACAGATCAATTGACAACTAAATATATATGTAATCTTTAATAGCGCTATATTCAAGGCATTCTTCTTCCTAAGCTTTGTAAATAACAATTAACAAAGATAACAAAAATTATCCTACAACCTGTCACAAGAAATCATAAAGCATACCGTAACTAGAACCGTTTTTGCTGAAACAGTAATATGAATAAAAAATTGACGATTAATCGATCACCATATGCAAATGAAATGCATGGACTTTCAGCTTTCTTTTTTTGAGCAACAGTGGAAAGCGTTTTGATATATGAGGCAAATAGTTAGACACTACAATTACACCAGACTCTAAGAGCATCACTCAATATCTTCTGCAGAGACCACGAAACCAATGGTAAATTACCATGTGTCTCAGAAACCCTGAGAATTCAGAGACTGTTTGGTCACTGCTGGAGAAGAATGGACGAAATAGTCCATCAGCTTTTACCCTGGGAACTCACCCAAGGAAAAAGATCTTGAGGTCACCCGTGTTACACATACATGGACCAGCTGATCAATGACACCGAACTGGAGAAGCAAAACCTACCAGCATCCATGGACAACCAGTGGAGGAAATTAATCTATGAAGTCTGAATTTGCTCCACATGAAGAGGATAAGGATGAGGATGATGATCAGGATAATGATCAGGAGGATGAGGATAAGAGAAGGATGAAGATGAGGATTGAAGGATGAAGATGAGGATTGGAGGATGAGGATCAAAGGAGGATGAAAATCGGATGAGGATCGGAGGATGAGGATCAGGATCGGAGGAGCAGGAGGAGGAGTTGAGGAGTAGGAGTCTAGGAGGAGTCGGGAAGGAGGAAGAGTCGAGGAGTAGGAGTCGAGGAGGAAGAGGGGGGAGGGGAGGGAGAGGAGAGGGAGAGGAGGAGGAAGGGAAGGAGGGAGGAGAGGAGGAGAAGGAGGGAGGGGGGGGAGAGGAGGAGAAGGAGAGGGAGAGGAGGAGGAAGGGAAGGAGAGAGGGGAGGGATGGAGGGAGGGAGGAAGGAAGGAAGGGAGGAGGGGAAGAAGGGGGGGAGGGAGGAGGAGAGAGAGGGAGGGAGGGGAGAGGGAGGGGGGGGAGAGGAGGAAGGGGGAGGAAGGGAGAGAGGGAGGGAAAAAGGAGGAAGGGAGGGAGGAAGAGAGGAGGGGAGGGAGAGAGGGAGGGAGGGTGAAGGGGTGGGAGGGAGGAGGGGAGGAGGAAGGGAGGGAGGGAGGAAGGAAGGAGGGAGGAAGGAAGAGAGGGGGAGAGGGAGGGAGAAAGGAAGGGGGGAGGGAGGGGGGAGGAGGAGGGGAAGGAGGAGGGAGGGAGGAGGAGGAGGGAGGAGGAAGGGAGGGAGGGAGGAAGGGGAGGGAAGGAGAGAGGGAAGGAGGGAGGAAGGAGGGAGAGAGGGAAGGAGGGGGGAGGGGAGGAGGAGGAGGAAGAAGAGGAGGAGGAAGGAGAGGAGGAGGAGGAGGAGGAAGAAGAGGAGGAGGAGGAGGAAGAAGAGGAGGAGGAGGAAGAGGAGGAGGAGGAGGAAGAAGAGGAGGAGGGGGAGGGGGGAGGGGGGGAGGAGGAAGGGAAGGAGAGAGGGGAGAGGGAGGAAGGGGAGGGAGGAGGAGTCGAGGAGGAGGAGGAAGAAGAGGAGGAGGAGGAGGAAGAAGAGGAGGAGGAGGAGGAAGAGGAGGAGGAGGAGGAAGAGGAGGAGGAGGAGGAAGAGGAGGAGGAGGAGGAGGAGGAAGAAGAGGAGGAGGAAGAAAAGGAGGAGTTGAGGAGGGGAATCGAGGAGGAGGAATCGAGGCGGAGGAGGAATCGAGGTGGAGGAGGAATCGAGGAGGAGTAGGATTTGAGGAGGAGGAGGAGGAATCGAGGAGGAGGAGTCAAGGAGGAGGAGGAATCGAGGAGGAGGAGGAATCGAGGAGGAGGAATCGAGGAGGAGGAGGAATCGAGGAGGAGGAGGAATCGAGGAGGAGGAGGAATCGAGTAGGAGGAGGAATCAAGCAGGAGGAGGAATCAAGCAGGAGGAGGAATGGAGGAGGAGGAGGAATCGAGGAGGAGGAGGAATCGAGCGGGAGGAGGAATCGAGCAGGAGGAGGAATCGAGGAGGAGAAATCGAGGAGGAGGAGGAGTATGTCAGATTGTGACAATCATCATGATCATGAGTGACAGGCTTTACATGTATATCAAGGGTAAAACCCAAGCAGTCAATGGTCTATATAGAAAAAGAATCCAAATTGGATTTTAAATCGTTCAGAATATATTTGGACAGACCAACAATTTTCCATTTGATGTATTATTTGGAAAATTAAGCCTCGACAAAAAAAAATCAATTTCAGTTTTTAGTGGTACCTGTTGTTTAATTTATTCATACTAGTGACACAGAGAATTTTAACGGTATCAAGCTCAACCACAATCTAGAAACCAAAGATTTCATTTCCAAAATCTAAACTATACGCCAAAAGAATTACAAAACCATAAAGCATGAAGCTGTTTGTCCTTTTGTTTTAAGATTCTTTGTAACCATACCGATCAATACAAACAATTTGATCAAGATTAATTTTAAAACTAAATATATACTTTTTTTAATGTATTATTTTTCTCAATATGTAATGCTCTTTTGGCAATTCTATTCAAACCTTTGTTGCTGGATCCTTAATGATAAATAAATGTATTATCCTCCCCTGTTTAAAAGACTTTTCAGATATGGTAAACACTACCATTGTGTCCCTGCTAATATTTTTGTTATTGATTTGATGCCCCAGTTGTAAAGAATTAGTCTTTGCATCATACTAAACAAACTAGTACATTCTTGTGAAAAACTTATCTCTTGACCTAAACAAGTATTATTACAATCTTCTGAGAAACTATTTAATGTATTTCTAGCACATCAGCTGTGAGTGACTTCATTGGAGATGTCACTCTCTTATTGTAACCTTCACAAACAAGTCATTTTAATTTTCTAACAGAAAGTCATTTTTTCCCGACTTGAACAAGATACTGATGTAATTTTCCCGCATCATAATAAATGGAAACAAAATGTGTGATTATTTATTTCATTTATATATGTGTTACTCCTTTGTCTCTTCTATACATCCATCCATGCTTTGTCACTCAAGACAACGATGCTTTACACCTAGATTGAACTCATAGTTTCCGAAATGTATCGGGCATGTTTGTTGCCCTGCATAAAATCGATTTATACATACATAGCATGCACTCAATTTCCTGTCTGCAGGATAAATTGCTTATATATAAAACAAACTGCTTGAAAATTCATAAATAATCATTACTCAAAATTCCATGGTAATGGCTACTCTTGATGATTAATGGCAGCTGAAGGTCATTATCTTTCTGAACAGGCTAGGAGACACATATACCTGAATGAGAACTGGCAACATTCATGGAGCAGCAAGAAATGCAAACACCACGAAGGGCATCAAGAGACTAATCTTCCTCCCAAAGTTTGGATAAATATTTAAGAATTATACCAATGACCTTTTTCAAAGATTGTATCATTCTAAATGATAGCTATACAGGGATAAAGAGACATATTGTGACTTTATTTATGGTGAGACAAGTAAGTGTTGAATTTGATCACACCTTAATGTCTTTGTGGATGTACACAAAGCCCAATTTATGATATAGGCAAAAAGTAAACTCAACTTTCAAATTCCTCTGAGACATAAATATAAGTCTTCTATCAAAAAGAGAAAGTAGATCTTTAATTCAACTGTGAATTCTTCTTTTGAAAAAAAAAGAGGGAAATGAAAAGAAACAAAATCTTCATTTTCAACATGCATTTTCTGGCAATTTCATACAATTTAATTTTGTTCAAAAAATGTTTTATATGTATGATCATATGTGAAAGGAATTCCAATGGTTATCAGACAAGTATTTAAATTTGGTTATTTCTGAAGTTAAGATAATAATTTTTGATTATGCAAGTAAAGCAAGTTGAAGACAATTAAGAAAGTCCAAGAACTTTGGGTAATTTTGTTAATTGTATCCTTTAAATTCAGCCAAGTTTACTTCTGAAAGAGTTTTGGTAAATAAAAACAAAAATTCAGTGGATACGAATGAAAATGTGAAGATTGTTGTGCTTTATGATTCATTTTGAGATTTCTGTGTTACTTATATTTATGGCTTTGACAAAATTGGGGGGAGGGGGGGACTTACATACCACTGACAGCAGTTCTTTCAAAAAAACTGAAATGCATCTTTTAAAAAGTAAAAATTGCTGATGTGCAAGCTTCAATATATTATGCTTCTAAACTTATACTTGATCTGTCTTCCTCTTAATACTTCACATTAAATTCATCTTGCCCTCTCATATATAAATTTCTCTGTAAATATAAAAAATCCATCTGCACTTTTTTTCTAAATAACTTTTTTCCTAAATGAGGAAGAAATTTTAACGCACATAAAGTTTATGAAGATTTAATGCACTTTTAAACAAAAAATCAAAATCACAGGAAAAAGTATAACAGGATACATGCATACAAGAATTTGAGGAATCTGAGGAAATGATGGCGTAGTCTGATTTCAGTTGTTTCTATACAAATGGTTCAGAACGTACTTACTGTAAATAGCTCAAATATCTCAGAATATGATTTTTTCAAGCTTTTCACCATTTTCTTCTTTTGAAGTCTTCTTTTATACACGATGAACTTGCTTGACCCCTGAAATAATCCTTTATGGAATGTGAGGATGTGTTGTCACTAAAATTAAATTAAATTTATTAGGCCCACTATATACACAAATCTTATTATAATTTAACTTGGAATATATCCTTAACAATAACGGAATATGATATTTGAACACTTCATACATATTTTGTTCTCTTTAATGACTTCTTTCAAATGAGATTAAACTAAAGTTATCCTTAGAGATTTTTGTTCCTAAATAGAGCCAAAAATTATGTGCCACTCGAACAATTATCAAGACAGCCAATTACATCCACATCTTAGCAATGATCTTTGATCAAGTCCTTTGCAGTGCCTTATAGAAAAACTAGCTTACACTAGCAACCTTGCGACAAGCTAGCCCTTACAGAAATTTTAGCTTGCAGCACACTTGCAACAAGCTAACATTTTTAGCTTGCGCAAGCATGCTTTTAGCTTGTGCAAGCATGCAGCCAAGCATGCAGCCAGCTGCTGCAAGCATTCCAAAAACTAGCTTGCTTTGCGTAAGCTAAGATTAGCTTGCACAAGCAAGCATAAAATATTGCGCTTGTAGAAGGTTTTGCTGGCTTGCGCAAGCTTATTTGTTCTAAATACTAGCTTGCAGCACACTTACTGCAAGCTTACAACACAGCCAATTACATCCACATCTTAGCAATGATCTTTAATCAAGTGCAGTGCCTTCTAGAAAAACTAGCTTACACTAGCAAGAAATTTGAGCTTGCAGCACGCTTGCGACAAGCAAACAATTTTTAGCTTGGCAAGCTTGCAAGCTAGTATTTGAACAAATACTAGCTTGCAAGCTAACATTATCTTGCACAAGCGAGCATGATATTTTGGGTCATCAGGGAGTATAAGATACCTGACATGCACGAATAGATCAATTTAAAGAAAAATTAACCAAAAAAGCATTTTTTAATCTTCATTTAGATAAGCTGTCAAAAATAAAACAAGCGCAAGCTAAAAATGTTGGGTTGCCGCAAGCATGCTGCAAGCTTCTGTAAGGCAGTATTTTGAACAAACACAAGCTTCCTAAGTAATTGATTTTCCTTGCTTCTAGTTTGCAGCAAGCTTGTGTACACTAAAATTGTATAGCTTGTTGCAAGCTTTCCTGCAAGATATTTCTGTAAGGGCCAGGTCAAGACTGCAGAAATATAATCAAAATATAACTGTAAAATAATATCAACTGGTATCTGAACCTTCAAGCAGTCAAGATATGTCAAAAATGAAATGCAATGTAAACAGCACCAAGGTAAATAATGTATGTTGGCTTCTGATGGACCCTGTCAACCATATTCCAGACGGAACTATACTCCAAATCCTTGAGCTAATTTGAAACGGCAGTATAGGAGGCACAATAGGGAACATGTCACAAAGTATTTTCTTTGTCTTACACATAGGAATATGTCTGGCACTGGATAAATCCAAATACAAGGAACAGTATTCCCCACCATGAAGCAATATTGTATGCACAAACTAACTTTCTCCAACACTGAAATTTTAAGATGAAAAATAATCACAACATTTTACCCTTTCAATTTCCATGGTTTTTATTTTTAAAAGAACATGACTGTCCTTAAAAGATGATTGTCACCCATCTATTGATGAAATCATTTAGTTACAGGAAGTTTCCTGTGAATTTTTATTTTCATACATATGACAGAGGACTATTAAAGAAACAGTTTGGTGAAAAAATCATGTTGATATATTTTTCCGCTCAGGAGTTACGCCACTGTATGCAGGCATAGGCTTAATTACCATGAGCTAGCACGAGGGAGCTCGAAAGAGCTAACGACGATCTTGAAGAGCTGAAAGTGAAGTGAAATATTTACTTTTTACCAGGACTTGCAGCTAGCTATACTGGGAGCAATGTGCAGCAAAATTTCACTCGAACCCAAGAAATCATAAAGAACTTAATTCTGTACAAAGCCTATAGATTTGCACTGAATCGCTTTGCTCATCAACGTTCCATGTCCTCATCTGATGTTAAGGGAAAGAATTTATACTGTATATCCTTTATGTGTAAACATTAATTAGGAGTATCACCCATATCAACTTCTGCTAAATATATTAATATTAATCATATTACAAAATAATTTTCAACAAATTCAGTTTTTAATAAACTAATTTCACAAATTTGAAGCATCCTACACAATGTATCACATGAACTTCAAGTATTGAAAATGTAAAATAAACCCAGAAATTGTTTTTTTTTACAGAATTGAAACCTCATAATTAAAGGCCATCAGGCTTCCTACCAAAAATTAATGATACGTAGATCTGCTTTCGGCTGTACCTTTTTTAAAGAAATGGCACAAAGGCTTGGGGAGCAGATACTTCTCTCTGATGACATCTAGATTAATGTAATCTATTTATGGTCAATAAAATAAAATGCCTTGTTTCTTGGTAATGTTTGATCTGGACAAATGCCTAAAAGTAAATCAATTGGAATCATATTTTTTGATTACATTTCTTGCAATGATTTTAGCAATGGGATAAGGATGTGCCATTTCACAAATGAACAAACAGTGATGCACAAATGAGATTGATTAAAGCAGGTGCTTTTGGCAATGGTTCTTGCTCTTTGAAAATGGCAGGGTTCATGATGGAAAGTGACCGACAACTCAGAAGACAGAGTAACAAATGTAACCAAGAGTAGAGTAACACAGAGTAATAAATGGGCAGTTAAGGATAAATACCAAACCTTGAATTTGAAGTTTTCAAGTTGTTGATTTGGTTTGTTTGCATAAATATATGCATATGCATGTCCCCCAATTATTGGATTGTGTATTAAAAAAAAAAACATTGGGGGCTAAATGCCCACTTTTGAAAAGTTGGAGTCATGTCACGATGGGTGTAGCCGGGGAAGGGGTCATACAACCACTCCCCCACCACCACCAAAAAAAAAAAAAATGGTACAAAAGTCCAGAAAATAAGCTAAAAGGTCTGAATATTTCCCTCCGAAAGGCATGCTACACCCCTGCTTGCATTCTCATATCTGGAATTTATGGGTCCGAAGGAGAAGCACACAAAGCTCTATGGATTTATCCTTGTCTGGAGAAAATGTACACAATTTTGTGAAAATTGCTGCTCGATGGTAAAGGTATTGATGATTATTTAATCAAAGCAAAAAATCCCTTTTTGTCTAAAAAAGTGAAGTATATTTCCGGGATTCTGATGAGAAATGGCACCACTTCATACTGAAGAATCAAAACAACACATCTTTACAAGTAACATTGAAGTATAATGTCAAACAGTCCCCAATTAAAATATGAAATAACTTCACTTTACAATTGACATTTAGCCACTTCTAATTCAAGATGTTCATTTATGCTGTCCTGCACAGAAGCTTAAATTCCACTATCCTGCTCAGTTTACTTATCAATCAATCACTGGCATTTACAGAGCATGCAAATCAAGGAAGCTTGCTCCAAGCATGTTACTTTAGCTCCAATGCACTTGGTGAACATCAGATTAGTACCACCTACGAAAAAGGTTTGCTGGGTGCAGGCACGTAGCCAGAAATTTTAATGGGGGAGGGGGGGAGGAGGGGGAGCTGACTCCTATGGAAAATAATTTTCACCTCAGTGAACTGTTGTTTATAACTGTATAAAGCGGAAAAACTCAGAAGCATAATCGTACAAAAAAAATGTCCTCAACCCCCCAAAAAATGTGGCATTCAGCAAAGGGGGCAGCTGCAGTTCCCACCTTGGCTACGTGCCTGGCTGGGAGTAACCTGGCACAAAAAGGTTGGCTAGGTGTAACTTGAAACAAAATATATGTTTGCTGTGTAACTTCATTGACACAAATAGTTTTGCAACATGCAAGCTTGACATAAAAGATCTGCTACATAAAACCTGAACAAGAAAGAATTGGTAGGTTTAAGATTAATTGACATAAAAGGTGTCTTAAATGCTAGGTGTAACTTCGATAGAAAAGGTTTGCTAGGTGAAACCTTGACATAAAAAATTTGTAGGTGCAACATCAATATGATAAAGTTTGTTAAATGCAACTTGGCCATAAAAAAGTATGCAACTTGACCATAGAAAAATTGTTAAATGCAACTTGGCCGTAAAAAAGTATGCAATTTAGTCATAAAAAAGAATGCAACTTGGCCATAAAAGAGTATGCAACTTGGCCATAAAAAGTTTCTTAAATGCAACTTGGCCATAAAAAATTATGCAACTTGGCCATAAAAAAGAATGCAGCTTGGCCATAACAAAATATGCAACTTGGTCTTATAAAAGTTTGCTAAATGCACCTTGGCCATAAAAAAGTATGCAACTTGGCCATAAAAACGTTTGTTAAATGCAACTTGGCCATAAAAAAGTATGCAACTTGGCCATAAAAAAGTATGCAACTTAGCCATAAAAAAGTTTGTTAAATGCAACTAGGCCATTAAAAAGTATGCAACTTGGCCATAAAAAAGGTTGTTAAATGCAACTTGGCCATAAAAAAGTATGCAACTTGACCATGAAAAAGCTTGTTAAATGCAACTTGGCCATGAAAGGTATGCAACTTGGCCATTAAAAAGTTTGTTAAATGCAACTAGGCCATTAAAAAGTATGCAACTTGGCCATAAAAAAGATGCAACTTGGTCATAAAAAAGTTTGTTAAATGCAACTTGGCCATAAAAAAATATGCAACTTGACCATAAAAAAGCTTGTTAATTGCAACTTGGCCATAAAAAAGTATGCAACTTGGCCATACAAAAGTATGCAACTTGGCCATAAAAAAGTATGCAACTTGGCAATAACAAAGTTTTTGTAATACAACTTCGCCATAAAAAAATGTGCAACTTGGCCATAAAAAAGTTTGTTAAATGCAACTTGGCCATTAAAAAGTATGCAACTTGGCCATAAAAAAGATGCAACTTGGCCATAAAAAAGTTTGTTAAATGCAACTTGGCCATAAAAAAATATGCAATTTGGCCATAAAAAAGTTTGTTAAATGTAACTTGGCCATAAAAAAAAGTATGCAACGTGGCCATAAAAAAGTATGCATCTTGGCAATAACAAAGTTTTTGTAATGCAACTTGGCCATAAAAAAGTATGCAACTTGGCCAAAAAAAGTTTGTTAGGTGTAAACTTGACATACACAGATTTTCTAGGTGCAACTTAAAACAAAAATGTTTTTTGTGTGAAACTTTGATACTGAAGGGCTTTAATTGTTTAATACAATCACACACATACAATCACACACATACAATCATACACCCACACATGTTTGTGTAGTAAAACCCTCACAAAAATGGTTTTCCCAGTTACATACCTCCGCTTACAAAATAAAACAATACTTAATCCAATCAAATAATTCTTATTTGTTTGTATAAAACTATTTTACTCCCAAAACCTGGTACTTTTCTTCTGACAGGTTTTTGAACCTTTTACGTGACATTATCAACAGGCAATATCAGAATGAAGTGGAAGAAGATTCAAATATGCTGTCGCTCTGAATTGCTTGGTTGTTGAGATGAAAACTCCTCCTGATCTGAAAGATTTTCTTAGCAGAAGTTCTTCAGAAAATGCATCCTAATTATCACAGAAGAAGGCAGGTGGGAAAATTAATGATTCTTATCTGTATTGACGACAACTAACTTCTTAAGATGATCTTCAGATAACACTTTTGCTGGCTGAGATGTGTCAGGAGAAATTCAAAGAAATGAGGTATTCAGAGAAAAACTTATTCTTTACACGCCTGTAGCCAGGAATCTGAAAGAGGGGTTCACAGGGCGTAGCTAAGAAATTATATTGGGGGGTGTGAAGGAATATTTTCTGACAAAACCTTTGATGCCATAGGTGTCAATGGCAGTGCAAAGCACTAGCCCAAATGGCGTATGGTCTAGGGGCCCACCTTAGGGATCCTAGTGGGGTCCAGGGGAAAAGCCCCAATAGGGGTCCAGGGGCAAAGCCCCAGTAAGGGTCCAGGGGAAAAGCCTCCTGAAGCTCTGCGATTTTAGCCATTTTATGGCTGGTATTTTATCTAAAATCAACACAGATTTACAAAGTAATATCAAGCCAAAACAGCATGGAAACTTAACTATTTTGGCCCCTATACGTTTCCATTTTCATGGGGACTCTTTGTTTTAAAACTGAAATACTGAAATTCATTTAGGTACCATATGTTATGAACTACAGAAGAAGAAGATATGCAAAATACATTTTTTTTTTTAATTTCTCATCACTCACTATTGACCCACAAATATTTTGCTTTGTATTACCATCTACAAACACTCTTGTTGACTTTATCTTGTAATAGTCAACTTGTTCACAATTGATGATGGAAGCCATCGTGTATAAAAATCTTAATCAAATAATAGCAACACCTCATTCCCAACATTCATAATAGATCACCATTCAGAGTTAAGTAACATGCCTTTATGTCTGATGATTAAATATTCATGTCTGTATGTGACTCAACAACATTCTAAAGGTGTCATTCAACTTGTTAATAGTAAGTTGCACAAACTATTTTGCATAAAAACCTAGACACTTGTGATTAATTCCATAATATTAAAATAGATGACAACATCAACGAGATCTAGAATTGTAGCTAGGCTCGTGTTCCCCTGTCAGAGCCTGATTACTATGGAGCACTGCAGGGTGGAACTGCCCCATGTTGCAAAATTCTGAGTATAATTTTGAGTAAAATTTGCAGGAATTATGCCAAAGAAACTGTAAGCCTGTGGCCCTTGAAAAATTAAAATTCAAACTTAAATTAATGAACGCCACAAACAAACAGGTCCCTTCCAATGTGTAAGTGCTATTTACAAAAATCAACAATCTTTAAAGTATAAGTTTTCGACAATGAAATAAAATGCCCAATTTTCCATTCTAAATGTACTATCAAAATTAATGGAAGGACCCCACACTTAAGATATAAGAAACCCCATCTCTAGCTTTGCCATAGGGCCCCCATCAACCTATAGTTAGATAATGCATATATTTTCAACTTTATGCAAGAGAGGTGTATCTTAAATAGACTTTTACAAAACTGACAACTTTACTTAAAAATATTTCTTCATTTATATAAAAGACAACTGATGCAGTTGTGGCGACCACAAATGGATTAACTGGGGCATTGACAGTTTCAAATGGTATATGCACTCATTTTAAAAATAGATCCTTATGATATTTCATATTATGGTTTTTCGATAGTCTTCATCAAATTGTCGGTTACACAGTCCACATTGTAACTTAGTTCTGACAGGTTTTTTTGTGTTTTTCTCCATCCTGACCTTGGCAAAACTTGTTTTCTCGTAATTGTTATACCAGGGTTATATGATTATACTATTCGAATAAACAAAATTGACATAGTTGATGAAAAGTGGGACTCAGAGATCCTCTACCTGCCATGCCAACTTGCAGCAGCCACAAGTTCCCATGGTTATAAGGGTGTTTTCGATCTCTTATCAGTCGCCTCACATTGAAACATGTGATTCAATTCAACAAGTTGAAAACAAGATCTGCAGTCTTGTACAGACAAGGAGTTAGTTGATGTGTGTGTATGATTAACCATGTGAATATATATCTAAATTGAGAACAAAGAAATTTAAATGTGCATTGATTTGCGCTGTACACGAGCTGATGAAGTTTCGTTTTTAAGGTCATAAACAATTAGATTTCTCGACAAAGTTCAAATTTCCTTAACATAACTATTTTTTTTTTTTTTGGCATGGCTTTAATTTCCGATTGTTTATATCATTAGGGAAGATGGGTGAAAATTTCCTGACAAAGTCACAATCTTCCCGACAAAAATCGTGGTTGGGGGAATGTGACACCCCCTCCCCTCCCCCTTCTCCCTCCTTCCAGGCTGCTACGCCCCTGGGGGTTCGTTTTTCGAAAGGGCAACAAACTATGAATTTATTACTATTATTATTATTTTTTATGTTTCAAAAGGGGGTTCATTTTTCGCATAAAGGGCAACAAACTATGAAATTCTAGGTGTCTATTATTCTTTTATATTTCAAAAGGGCCCTTACTCGACAGAAGGGGGTTCATTCGCACAGGCCTGCTTTTATTGAGCTGTGTAATTACGTGTGCTGCAATTTATTCAGTAATACCAATCTATTGATTTATGTCAGGAATGTCAATATCAAAGAGTAAATTTTAATCAACATTAACTAATAAAACAGATTTATAAACATAATTTTTATGATATACACGATGATAACATATGATGAAATTGTATAAATATACATCTTGAGGATAGAACATGACTTATTTTAGGTCTGATCAGACAATTAAAGGAAATTAAATTGTGCAGAAGGTATTAAAAAATTGTTGTTTAAACAAAGCACATTTTAAAAGAAACATTATTATATAAGAGCAGGGTTTTAGCTATGGGAAGGGGGAGGGGAGGGGCGCTGGGCGAGCCCTCCCAGGACTAGCAATTCCCGCCCAGAACTCGCAATTCCCGCCCAGCACTCAGCTCTAAGATTCACTCTTCGCCCAGCACTCAAAAGTTCAATTCAGTTAATTAATTAAGTGTTTAAACAGATCTGCTTTTAATCTCGCTCTATTTATGTCATCAGCTGATTTACACACGTAAAATTACATACATAACGCACAATAATTTCCGATCAAAACAAGTGTAGTATGTAGGAATTTAAAGCAATTGAGCATACATATTATCAAAAAATCACCCATACATGTCACCTACATAAACATACTCACACACACACAGTTCAGGTTCACATTTTATTCATTGTGAATCACTGCTGGCAGCTTGCCAAAGTCCGTCACTTGCCATGCAAACAAACTTTAACAAAATTAATATTACACCCCCTAAGGCCCAAGGCGTGCTTATAGACCGGTCCAAATGTAAGTAACCAATCACATTTATTATAAACCCATGCATAAGCACTTAACATTATAACGGACTGATCGATATTATTTTGAAGTTGTGGGGCATTTGATATTGATAAAATTTGTTGCATAGTTCATAGGAACATGTGCCGCATGACTTTTATCAAATGATACTAGGATGAAAATAAAAGCATTAAAAAGTTTGGGCAAGATGACTAACAATGGGAATTGAGAGAAGATCTTGTTTCCTGAATATGTTGCACTTTTTTTTGGAGGAGGAGGGAGGGGAGGGGAGAGGGGGGGGGGTTGCATTTTGACAGTTGCATATCCATTGTATTTTCTAGTCTTATTGTACGTAACAAATATTTTGTATATCCATCCTTCTAGCATTCCGATAAAAAAATAAAAATAAAATCTTTTTCATTGACAATTTGTCAATTGAAGTGGACTAAATTTGAACAATTCTTCATGGGAGGGGGGTCTAGGAGGTCACCCTGGATTGTGACTGGAGCCCGGCACTCAATCTTGTCTAGCTAAAACCCTGTATAAGAGAACCATAAAGTATCACTTTTCCCTTCATCAGTTTAGGAGATAAAAAATTGTTAAAAAAAGGTGGAAATTTGTCTATTTCAAAAGAATGACAGCATTCGTTAATTTTCTTCAGAATTTTAATGTAATATAAGTAAATTTCAACATTTTTTCTGATGTGATATGTATTTTTTTGTAATGTGATATGTATTTCTTTCTTCGATATTCCATCAGACCTGGTAAATCACAGTGACTCTGTTTACAACTCTGCTACTGCAATGGCCAACATTAAGCTACAAAACGTTGACAAAAAAAGGAAATCACTGCACAGAGTTACGAACCCTCAAGGCAGTGTTTTTTAATACAGACAAATATTTTTCATCATCACATTTTACACAATTTACACAATTGATCTTGATTTATTTTCAATTTCCAGCAGAAAAAAAAAAAAAAAAAAAAAAAACTTAAAAATGGAAAAATGAAAATCAGTCTAGACAATTATTAGTGTACAACACATTATATCTACTCCAGATAATAACCCCATAAAATTATTGAGGTTTAAGTACAACCCTTGCCCTAACACAGTTCTCATGCACATATACTATGCAAGGGTGGAGCCAGGGAAGGCGGGGGAGGGGGACAGATTTTTCTGATGATACTTTTTTTACCATGAAATAATTCTTAGTCCCGTTTTATGTAAATTTTCTTCAATTTTGGGAAAATTTATTCAATGTTTGGGAAATCTCTTTCAATCTTTAGAAAATTTCCTTCATTCTCGTGCAATTTTCAGAATATTTACTTCATTTTGGGTTCATTTTTCTTGGATTTACGATCAATTTTCATCAATTGTAGGTAAATTTCTTTTAATGTTTGGGAAATGTCTTTCAATTTTAGGCAATTTCCCTAATTCTGGTGCAGTTTTCTTCAATTTTCAGACAATCTTTTAGGGAGAACCTCTCTCTCTGCTTCCCGCTTATACGTTGTAAGACCATGTGCCCTTAAATATATATTCCATTAAACGTGTCAAAACTGCTCATAAAACATGTTATCACATCATCCCTGCTTTGGTTGGCTTGGCCCCTATAATATTTTATCCTGGCTATGCCCCTGATACTAAGTGGAATTTTCATAAGAATAACAATTCCTCAAATTACTTCCTTCAAATTTCCCTCCCTCCACAATGACCACATACATACCTTGTTATAACTTTATGATATGTGATTGTCACGTCCCTAAAGTATCAACCACAAAAATTGATTAAAAGTAATAACCAGAAAATCTCAAGGTTTGAGGTTCTGATGCACAAAATATGGATTTTTTTTACGGCAAAATAATATTAAGCCCCACTACTCATAAAACTGAAATTCAGCATTATACCATGAACATGTACAATCTAGATCATTGTAATTATACCAAATATGACGCAAAACAATTAGTTGAAATATGACCATTTCATGATTTGTTTACATTATATGCGCCTACTCATTAACATGCATGACATCACCACCAAAAACATTAGGGATCACCTACAGACCATGAGCTATCTGTGTACCACATATGCCATGAATTCACGTTATCGTTCTTGAGAGTTTACAATTAAACTCCTGTCAACAAAACCTTATTAAGCCCCAACCACTATGTATATTAATGAAGTTTAATATTTTCTTACCATAAATATGTTCATACCAATTATAATGACATAACTATATGAAACAAAACAGATATACAATTTTTAAAATATGAGTATTTAAAGATTTTTACATTAAGCCCTAGCCTATTCATTAATATGCATGACATCAACATCAAAAACAATAGGGCACATCTGCGGACCATGGGCCATCTGTTTATCACATATGACATGACTCCAGTGTATCGTTCTTGAGATATCAAGGCATATCACACACACCCACACATGCCACCATGACTGCATTTGAGATATCATGTTTACAACAAGGCATATCACACACACCCACACATGCCACCATGACTGCATTTGAGATATCATGTTTACAACAAGGCATCACACACACACACATGCCACCATGACTGCATAAGTTCTGATGCTGATCGTATCAGAACCAAAAGTCTCATTTCCTATCTTTGAATTAAGCAATGATTGATAAGGAAAATCAGAACCAAAAGGTTTTGTGGTTCCGATGCTTTTCTGTTCATATGCTGAGTGATTTGCAAATTTTGAATAAACTGTCATGTTATTGCATCTGATGATATATTTTTCCATGATATATATTCATAAGCCACACCCACCATACAGATCAATAAAAATGTTGACAACATTAGCATACATGTGTACAATCATAGCAAGTATGATGAAAAAACGATTGCTCATTTATCTATTTCAAGAATTTGACGGTATTAAGCCTCGCTTACTCATAATATTCATGGCATCACTTCCACAACAGCAGAACATATATACAGACCATACCCATCTGTGTACCACATAGGACATAAGTCTGATATACCGTTCCTGTATGGTGATTACAATGATTTTTGAGCAATTTCACACATTAAGCCACACCCGCCCACCATGCATATTAATGTCATCTGTTGCAACATGTGCACAATAACGAACAATATTATCATATGACAAAAATGCACATATGGTTGCTCATGTATTAATTAAGCCCCACCCACTCATTAATATGCATGACAAGCACAAACAATAGGGCACATCTGCAGACCATGGACTATCTATGTATCACAAACAATGTGAATCACAGTTTATTGTTCTTGGGATATCGTCTTTACAAGCTCTTCTCAGTAAAATCATATTAAGCCCTGCCCATTTTTACAAATTTAATGAAATTCAAGGTTTTTTATATAATCAACATGTACACACTAGCTAACATCATAATTGCACCAAATATGAAACAAAGCAAATATGTGATTGTTAAAATATAAACATTTCAAGATTTTTCAAATAAGCCCCGATACTCATCAATATGCATGCCATCACCACCTAAAAATAATAGAGCACATTCTGCAGACCATGGGCTATCTCTGTACCACATATGACATGAACCCAGTTTACCATTCTTGAGATACCATGCTTACAAGCTCTTTTCAGCAAAATCATATTACGCCTCGCCCACTATGCATGAATTTCAAGGTTTTTACACAATGAACATGTACACACTAACTAACATCATGAATGTACCAAATATGAAACAAAGCAAATATGTGATTGTTAAAATAGGAACATTTCAAGATTTTTTAAATAAGCCCTGCATACTCATTAATATGCATGACATCACCACCCAAAAATAATAGAGCACATTCTGCAGACCATGGGCTATCTCTGTACCACATATGACATGCATCCAGTTTACCATTCTTAAGATACCATGCTTACAAGCTCTTTTCAGCAAAATCATATTACACCTCGCCCACTATGCATGAATTTTATGTTTTTTACACAATGAACATGTACACACTAACTAACATCATGAATGTACCAAATATGAAACAAAGCAAACATGTGATTGTTAAAATATGAACATTTCAAGATTTTTAAATAAGCCCCGAAACTCATTAAAATGCATGACATCACCACCCACAAATAATAGAGCACATTCTGCAGACCATGGGCTATCTCTGTGCCACATATGACATGAATCCAGTTTACCACTCTTGAGATACCATGTTTACAAGCTCTTTTCAGCAAAATCATATTACGCATCATCCACTAAGCATAATAATAAAATTCAACCTTTTTCTTACCATGAACATGTACACACTAGCAAGCATAAATATTCCAAATATGAAACAAAACAAACATGCGATTGTTGAAATGTGAGCATTTCAAGATTTTTACATTAAGCCCTGCCTACTCATTAATATGCATGATATCCCATCACAAACAATAGGGCACATCTAAGGACCATGGGCTATCTGAGTATCGCATATGACATGAATCCAGAGAACTGCTCTTAAGAAATTGTGTTTACAAGCTAGGCATCACAAACATACATACAGCCATATATACATGCATACATACATAAATACATAAATACATACACCCATACATACATACATACACATATACATACAATGTACATAAAACACACACACACGCCATCATGACCACATAGGTGGATGCTATCTATCGCATTGGAACGAAAAATGAATATTCTCTCAGAAGTAAAGAAGAAGTATATCGATGCTCTCTGCTGACATAATATATTATTCAATTATTTTCTTGCATCTTCCACCAAAATAGGCTTCTCTTGGCCAACAATCATGTCATGTATACCTCAAACTATAACATGCTTACATCCATTCAAATCACTGCACTATAACATGCTTACATCCATTCAAACCACTGCACTATAACATGCTTACATCCTTTCAAATCATTGCACTATAACATGCTTACATCCATTCAAATCATTGTACTATTACATGCTTACATCCATTCAAATCATTGTACTATAACATGTTTACATCCATTCAAATCATTGCACTATAATTCAAATCATTCCACTTACATCCATCCATTCAAATCATTGTACTATAACATGTTTACATCCATTCAAATCATTGCACTATAACATGCTTACATCCATTCAAATCATTGTACTATTACATGCTTACATCCATTCAAATCATTGTACTATAACATGCTTACATCCATTCAAATCATTCCACTATAACATGCTTACATCCATTCAAATCATTGCACATCCATTAACATCCATTGCTTACATCCATTCAAATCATTGCACTATAACATGCTTACATCCATTCAAATCATTGTACTATTACATGCTTACATCCATTCAAATCATTGTACTATAACATGCTTACATCCTTTCAAATCATTGCACTATAACATGCTTACATCCATTCAAATCATTGTACTATTACATCATTGTACTATAACATGCTTACATCCATTCAAATCATTGCACTATAACATGCTTACATCCATTCAAATCATTGCACTATAACATGCTTACATCCATTCAAATCATTGTACTATTACATGCTTACATCCATTCAAATCATTGTACTATAACATGCTTACATCCATTCAAATCATTCCACTATAACATGCTTACATCCATTCAAACCACTGCACTATAAGATGCTTACATCCATTCAAATCATGCACTATAACATGCTTACATCCATTCAAATCATTGCACTATAACATGCTTACATCCATTCAAATCATTGTACTATAAGATGCTTACATCCATTCAAATCATTGTACTATTACATGCTTACATCCATTCAAATCATTGTACTATAACATTCAAATCATTACATCCATTCCAAATCATTCCACTATAACATGCTTACATCCATTCAAATCATTCCACTATAACATGCTTACATCCATTCAAATCATTGTACTATAACATGCTTACATCCTTTCAAATCATTGCACTATAACATGCTTACATCCATTCAAATCATTGCACTATAACATGCTTACATCCATTCAAATCATTGTACTATTACATGCTTACATCCATTCAAATCATTGTACTATTACATGCTTACATCCATTCAAATCATTGTACTATTACATGCTTACATCCATTCAAATCATTCCACTATAACATGCTTACATCCATTCAAATCATTCCACTATAACATGCTTACATCCATTTATATCATTGCATAATAACATGCTTACATCCATTCAAATCATTCCACTATAACATGCTTACATCCATTCAAATCATTGCATAATAACATGCTTACATCCATTCAAATCATTCCACTATAACATGCTTACATCCATTCAAATCATTCCACTATAACATGCTTACATCCATTCAAATCATTCCACTATAACATGCTTACATCCATTCAAATCATTGCACTATGAAATCACAAAGATCTTGATCCATTTTGGCTAAGCAAGGAATCTCTTTCAATCTCTAAGGTTTCCCGATTGTGATTAACTATAAATTGCAAAAAAGGTTTTGGCGGGAAATGTCTTTATTGATTCTTTTCTTTCCAAAAATATATGTTCATGTGTCGCATAAGGGGATATTTTATCTGTTATGACGACATTGTCATATCTGAAGTTCTTAAATTTTGGAAAGAGCACTTTTAGTTTCTAAATCATGGCTGTTAATAAGATTGTTCAATACAATGTATGCTACATTTGTGATGCACTACGGAGTGGTCAGCTAATTCTTTGAATTTATTTCTTAATTTTCTTTTTACTGAAAATGATGAGAAAGTCAACTAGCATTGTATCAGACATTGTGGTGAAGGAATTTCTTAATCCCCCCCTTTACAATGTTTGAACACAAAATGGAAAAATTAAATGATAGAAGTAGAAAAATATCATGGTTGCCCATTTCATATACATCAAAAATTAGCCTGGAAATATGCAAATTTATGCCTATTAATTCTTAAAGATGTGAATTCCCACCTATAACAGATTCTGAAGAAACTTTCGCTACCTTCATGGTTTGCAATACATCTGAAAGTAATTTGGTTCCTCTGCATGTCCATAGACCAAGTTTATGAATGACTATTAGTCAGGTCCTAGCCAGGAATTATAAAGGAGGGTTTGTTTTTTGTATAAAAGGGCAACAAACTTTGAAATTCCAGGTGTTTATTATTCTTTTGGATTTCGAAAGGGCACTTTCTCAACAAAAGGGGGTTCATTCACTGGGACAAACCTCCCCCAAGCTCCTGCTAATAATAATCCATCATCATTAAACTGATTAAAAGCATCATCCCATCAATTTGTGCCACTGAGTGTTGTTACTTAAATTAGACATAGGGCCAGTATCTATTACTGATGTAAATATGAGAATGAACAAAGAGCAGGTTAGGATGGGTGTGAAATTTCACTTTAGAGGCTCCTGGGAGAGCTTTCTTTCACCGTATTACTGAAATGATAATCAGCCATCTTTACTCTATAAACATCAAATTCTCTAAGGATATAAAGAGCTGAGAAAACCTTGCTTTTTGGAAAGGAAATTAATTTCTGAGTGACAGTCTTTAAATTCAGCAAAAAGTTTATAGTTTCCACTTTTTTTCTGATTTTGTTATTGTTTTATATATCTGTCATCTGATTAGGAAGATAAAAGAGTTGCTTGGTCTGGTCTAACTTTGTTTTGACATTTTTGCAATCTTTCGATTTTTCTTCCTTTTTATTTCTTCTTCAAAAGTCAGTAACTGATGGCTTATCAACATCTTTCAAAGTTTATTTGTAATGGTGTGAATTTGATCAATTTTGTGCCTCAAGTTGAGTTATTGACAACCTTTTACCCATCAAATTATTGGGGATGTGTCCAAGTAAGAGCACATTGTCGAACTCACTTGTCAATGCAACAATTGTGGCAAACAATCAAACATTAGATACAGATCATAAAAAAGCACAGCCACTTAAATGACAACATCACAAATTGCCATATTTTCTTAAATAACAAGACCTAAATTTGCAAAAGGCTGAAGAATTGTGAATTTTTAACTATTTTTGATGGGATAGTTCCAAAAAAAAAACTTGATAGCAATCTATGTACATTACCTATGGCCATCACTGTTCCTTCAGTTGCACAATTATTTTTAAGAGGGTAACAATGGCTGTGTCAAAATATTTTTACTGTGGACATAAGGGGGTTATTGGGGATGTATTTCATGACAGGATTACATCTTGTCTCCACTGCAGGGTTAGCACTAAGATTCTAAGAACTATTCTTGCTTTTATTTTCTCTCTTGACCTCTCCAGTGAACAGGATTGACCTTTGTTACTGTGTATCTATGAGTTTATTTTGACTTTATCATAGGAAACAAGTAAGGCTGATCTATTTCCAAAATCCTCTCAGTAACATAATTAAGGATTAGTTCAGTGGTCAAGCAAGTCCAGCCTATATAAAAGAGGACTTCAAAAGAGACAAAATGGTGAAAAAAGCATTGCAAAATCTTATTCCATTAAGGAGATATTAAAGTTTAAAGTTTGGTATAATTTCTGTAGAAACGACTGAAATCAGACTAATTGTGATGTCACAGCCTCAGAGTCCTCAAAATCTGTATGTATTTTAAAGAAAGTTTATTTAATTTTTTTACTAATTAAAATGTTTTTCCTCAAACTTTCTTCAGGTGGTATATTATATATACCCTTCCTAGATTCAGTTTTAGTACTTTTTTAACAGGTCCCATTGCTTTAAGCCACAAAATTGCAGAAAAAATATGATAGAATACATCAAGACTTTGAGGAATCTGAAGATATGACATCACAACTAGTTTGATTTCAGTATTTCTACACAAATGATACCAAACTTTAAACATAAATATCTCCTTAAAGGAATAAGATTTTTTAATGTTTTCTTCACCATTTTGTTTCTTTTAAAATCCTCTTTCATATGAGATGGACATGCTTGACCCCTGAACTAACTGTTTAAGTTGCAAGCCGAATAAGAGGGGGGGGGGGGGGAGGAGGTTGCAAACTTTCTAAAAAGGGGAAAGGGAATAAAAACCGTTTTTGCAAGAACATGATCTTCTTATGCACATATTGCAATCTCATAATATACTTGCTTGATAACTTTTATTTTGTTTTTGGAATTGCCCATTCCCCAGAGGCATAGCCATGCATCCCTCAAAACACTGGAGGGGGAACCATGACTTTTTATGTCAATGTCCAAAAAGTGGTGGTCCAAGAGATCTTGAGAACATTATTTCTGAAAAGTAGGGGGTGACCTTCCCCCTTCCCCATGCTTATGCCAACACCCTCCCCTGGTCCTGTATGTTATGATTAGAAATATGGAAAACCCTCTCCAAAGAAGGAGGGTACTTTATTTCAATATTGATCACATACAAAGCAAGTTCTGTAAATAGCTGTGAATCCTAATTATGCTTACAAGTTTGAAAAGATGCTCAACTGTACTCTATTTGACAGTTTGGAAGGTCACAAAACATCTAGAGAATTTCAAATATAAATACATACCATTCAGTATGCAGTATTATAATAACAGTGTTCAGTATTATAATAACATGAATTCAAACGTTAACATTAAAAAGGGCTTTCACATGCAGGGATGTGAAATGCTTTCAATTGTAGATTTATAGTGACTGAGTGTTGATATTCTCATTAGCAGATAACTAAAAATATTTCAGACTTGAATTGTCACATAAACAAGCTATATATAATTTTAAATAAGATGATACAATAATCTCATTCAGAAAGAGGACTAGATTTGTTTATTTATGGTGACCATACCAATTGATTGATTGATTGCTCTCTTTAAGACTTTGTCACAAAAAATCAATTTAGACGCATTATTTCTCTGTAGTTGATCAACTTTTTGATGACTGCTTTTTAGTGATAGCATCATTTGCAAGCATCTTAAAAGAAGAAAAGTAAGTAGAAAAAGTTGAACCAGAACTTGAAATCAATGCAAATTTAACAAGTGGATTCTCACTAAAAGGAAGGAGGGCAATGCTGGTACTACAACATTTTGTTCATGGCAATGTTATCTATAACAAACAATAAACAATTTCAGTACTGATCCTTAAGTCATGACATAGTCATAGTCTTTATTTTAAAGGTGCAAGCAACTTGAATTACATATTGCTTTGACAGGTATTAAACCATTAAATAATATAAAACAATTCATAAAAAAACAAAAAAACAATTCTAGGCATCAAATATGCAAAGCTGTATGCTAAACTTACAGCTAAGCAACCATAGTTTTCCTTTCTTTTTTAATAGTCTATTTCTGTGAAGGGATGCATCAAATTCTGAACAATAAGTTTTTTAGTATTCATCAACTAACAATCACAATTGAGCAGAAATAGGCTATCTCCTAATTTGCAGTGACTACAATTTTGCAAAGATTCAAAAGAACTTCATGACATTGAGCTGTCCTCTCAGTTGTGCATAATACCATGCAGATCAATCAAATAGTACCTGTTGACAACACTAGCATGTGCACAATAATTAACATTATCATATGATGCAAAACAGACATACAGTTAGCTCATTAATATGCATGATATCACCACCGAAAACAATAAGGCACATCCACAGACCATGGGCTGTATGTGTACTTCATGTGACCTGATATCCAATGTATCATTCTTGAGGCTCTTTTGAATAAAACCATAGTAAACCCCGCCCATTAAGCCAATTAATGAAATTCAATATTTTTATACCATGAACATGAACACACAAGCAAACAACAAAATGAAACCAAATATGAAACCAAACAGACATGCAGTTGTTAAATTATATGGATGACATCACTACCAAAAACAATAGGGAAAATCTACAGACCATAAGCTATCTGTATACCAACATAATTATGACTTAAATTCAGTTTATTGTTCTTTACAAGCTCTTTTCAGAAAAATCATATTAAGCTCCACCCACTATGCATATTAATGAAATTCAATGTTTTTATACCATGATCATGCACAAACTAGCTAACATCATAACTGTACTAAACATTAGTAAAGGCACTGCTTAAAAATTTCGCCTGCAATTGTGAAGCAACAAATTAACCACATGATTCCACAAGATTAACTTTGCATGGTAACATTGAGGTATAAATAGTTCTATGCTCATAGTTCATTTCACCTTTCCCCAGCAGCAAAGACAAACAATGCCAGCATTGATTATGGTTACTACTTATATTACAAAGGACTGCCATTATATTCAGATGTGTGTCACTAAAAATACCATGTAACACCAGTGGAGGTAGTTGTTATCTTGGAGGAGCCTTGGAGAGGTGAAACTGAATACAGTTATGTGGTTTGGGAAACAAAAAATTATATCACTTTTTCTTCGACCCGGCCCTGCTCCATTCAGGGCAGGTTGAGATGTTCCTGATTTTAAGCAGAGCCATTTCTGATAAATATGAAACAAAACAGATATGCTGTTGTTGAAACATGAGAATTTAAAGATTTTTACATTGAGCCCGGCTTACTCATTCATGTACATGATATCACCACCAAAGACAATAGGGAACATCTACAGACCATGGGCTATCTGTGTACCGCATATGACATGAATCCATTGCACCGGTCTTGAGATATCATCTTTACGAGCTTAGCATCACACACTTACATACATACATACGCCATCATGACTGCAAAGGTTACTGATGCTATCGTATCGGAACCAACAAGCACAAACAGAAACAATTTCAAATTTGGATCAGCAAACTCGTATAAGCAAAAAGAATTATCTCTGAAATTCAGTGTTCTCCTCAAAATATAAATCTATGTCTATAATGTGCTATTCAAGTCTAGGGGTCCATGGACCTTTAATTTATTTATAAGCTAAACAAAGACTTCGGATTTTCAAATCAGTTAATGAAATATGTAAAAAACTCATTCATGAAGCAATATCTTTTCTTAGGAGAAATGGTCCATCAATCATTCACAGTTAATGCACACATCACCTCAGGCATATGATACACAGCTATTTCATCACCAGTTTGCAAACAATTTTCCCACTAAGACACCTAACACAGATGAGTGATTTCAATCACAAAATTGTCCTGATTACTCAGCGCTGGCTCTCTGTAACTTCATACACACAAATAACCTTGGGCTACTTAAAAGTGTGCATGGGAATGGCAGATAAAGAATCATTGTTTGGAGTGAAAACACTATGCACTGAACAGGGAGTCGAGTTGGTAATTGTCATGCCTGAGTTTCCAGGATTAACTCAGGCTTAATTGAGAAACTTTTCGGCATGTTATCGCATCTTTATGTACAAGTGAAATATATCTCAATATTGGTCTGATCTAATACATCATCCTGCTGATGCAAAATAAAGAAAATTTCAGGAACATTTTGAAAATTATGAAAATAAAATCAAGACGATAGTTGCAATGGTAATAAAGATGTTTTCATTATAATTTCATGCATCTGATAGATGCATGCAGTTATTAAATTATCAATGTCGGCTGCACAGTCACTTGTTACTTATTTTGTTTGTACACCTTTTTGCTTCCTGGTAGATGAAATTAGCCATTTATTCAATTATTATCTCGTGGTTCAACTGAACCGGTATGTAGCACAAGTGTAATCCTGCATTTTAAAATTATTTGCCTTTTCTTCATAGAAACTCTTTCTCAGGTTTATCACACGGTTATGCTGCTCATGAATTATCTTTGGAAAAGTGGATAAAAAGGCTTAGTTTCCTGATAACAGATCAAGACAAATCTGTATCACTTCAGTTAAAGTAGGATAATTTGATAATGTGTAAACTACAGATCCATCAAACACTTTGCCTGCACTTTCTGAGACAAAACCACCCACAGCCTGATGTATGGATGTCCATGGTCTGATATCCAGCTAATTCTGCCCTTTTCCACAAAGTAAATTTGTTCTATTTATGCGCACTAGAATAAATATGTTCATGTGCTTATAACTAATGTATATTTGTGCATCAGGATGATAAGTGGAATATTGTGTAGTCAGATCACAATCTTTGCAGGGATTTTATCATTCCATCAAAAGATAGTCATCAGCAATTAATACTCACAAATATCTAAAAGTGTTAACAAATTTTGACACCTTCTAGGCCTGCCATTTCATGAACTCTAATAACTGTGCATGGTAAAATCTTGTCTCAAGAAAATTGCTCAATTTAAAAACATTCAATTGTATTGCTTATTTCTGTCTTAAAGTGGCCTTTAAGTTCAAATGAGAAGAAAAAAATATATTATTAAGAGAAAACCCCATTGAAGTGTAAGTGTTTATAACATGTGTTTTTACAATACATTTATGTGATCCCATGCCTACTAATGTCAGTCTGAAGAAACTGACTGTGACTAAACAGGATATAGACATTTTAAATTGTTTCAATTTATAGCCTTTGTAAATTTGCAATATACTGTGGCAAAAGTTCTGAAATCTTTCAAAAGTATTGTCATGAAAGTGAGTAAAAGCCAACAAAATCAACAATTTCTGAAGTCTTAAAAGAAATTTATCTGATCAACTTTGGCAGATAAAAAGTTTGATATTTATGATGGAGCAAGTTAAAAATAGCTCAAGACATATTATGTAAAGCTTTCAATTTCATTCAAGTACTGATGATTTATATGTCTTTTCCACCTAACTATTGATTAGAGCATCAAAGACTTCAAACCCAGAAGTGTGATGTCATCAGTAAGATTTGATCAAATGGTCTTTACCCTGCAGTGAATGATTAAGACAATTTATGTCCTGTTATCTCTGTTGACTGAATAACCCACAGACATAAATTCACTCAAACTTGAAAAGGTTTACATCCTTTCAATAACATTTTACTAGAAAGTACTCAAAGTATATCATAATCATGAAACCTAATCAATGTCATATATCATGCAATTAAATATATCAAAATCCATAGTAATTCCCTTTTTAATATTTTAGAAAGCATATTCCCCCCCACTGAAAATATCACTGTTCATTGTAAAAAGCACACTTGATCAGAAAATACACAGCATGATATATGAGAAGTGACAGATAAGCCCTCTTAAGTTCCCCAGGTCAAAGTCATGGATGTAAAGGAGGTGATGTTTACACATTCAGCATTGCTTCCCAACTATGTCAATAGAGAATACACAATGTTGAATTTGGTCAAATTTGGTCACTTGTGTTGGTGTTGAGATTAAACGTGGAGACTGCTCTTTTCATAGACGGTTTCTCATTACTTTGCAAGACTTTTATTACCTTGTGTGAAATTTACAACACTGTACTCTTGGTTGATGGGGAGTGCAGTATCCTAGAGGTTAGAATATCGGTCTCATACTCAAAAGGTACTGGGATTGAGTCTCCACCAGAACGCTGTGCTGTGTCCTTGAGCAAAGCACTTTATCCCATATGCTCCAGTTCACTCAGCTGTAAAATGAGTACCAGTTTCAGCTGGGGAGTTAACCTGCGATGGACTGGTGTCACATCCAGGGGAGTCAAGTACTCTCATCTGCTTAGCACCATGGAAACAGGTATAAACATCGGCTCTACAAGCCTGGAGGCTTGAAGGAATTTGACTAACTTAAACCCTTGGTTAAAGGAACATCAGGATACCTATAAAATTTCTTTCAATTTCATTTGAAATCAATGCTCTTTCAACATTATCTTTAAAATTTATATGCATACTTGGAACTTGGCTCAGAAACATAAGATGCATATATCACGATCAAAGACATAACATACATACAAGACATAAGAGATAATAGAAAAGTGAAAAAAAAATATAAAGGTTAAAATCACACAACAGAGAAGATACAAGGCAACTGTGATATTAATATATGGGAGCAAAAAGGCAATGTTTTATATCAGAGAGATAGATTTCTATTTTTGCGTCTGTCCGTGTGTGCGTGTTGGCATATATAATTAACTTTTATGTTGCTTGTAACTCAAAAACTGTAATACACACATGAACCAAAATTGGTGGACAAATACCCCTGACCCAGAACATTTGTCCCCAAGGTTCTGGGATACAAAGGTCACAGGTCAAATGGGACAAGTTTTTGGTGATGGCTGTATCTTTTGAAGGCATTACTTAGTATCTTTACAAATTGCATACATGTAGGTGGTTAGGGTTTAAGATTTTAACAAAAATTCAAAATAATTGGAGGTCAAAAGGTCATAGGTCAAAAAGTCAAATAAGTGTTTTTCTTATGCAAAATTTCCCGCCATTTTAAAATAAAAAAGTACAAGACTTATACCAACCCTGTGTCCCATAGATTATGGGGTCAATTGAGCTATTGACCACTTTCACCATTTTCCCTGTTTTATGGAATGGTAAGTGTGACTTTAGCATGAATAGTGTCATACACTAGGGTACAATAAATGTGTTAAAATTTAGATGTGTTTTAGTGATTAGGGTCATCGGTCAGAGGTCAGAGGTCAAATATGTGAATTTAGGGAGCAAAATTCTACTAATTTCTACATTTTTGTGCCACTTCAAATTCCGAAAGTGCAAGATTTAAACCAATCCTATGGTTGAATCATGATACTGTGGTACATGAATTTGAAATCTGGGGTCAAAAAGCAACTGACCCCTTTCAACCATTTTCCCCTACAGTTTTGGATTATGATAAGAGTGATGTGAGCATGGGCAGTCATATAGTAGGGTAGGATAAATGCTTAATAATTTCAGATGTTTTTTTGGTGGTTACAGTCAAAGGTCAAATATACAATTCTTTAAGGGGTAATAATGTCTCCAAGGTTTTGGGATACAAAGGTCAAATGAAAGAAGTTTTTAGTGATGGTATCTTTTGAAGGAATTACTTGGTTACCTTTACAAATTGCATAAGCGATGGGGCTTAACATTCTGACCCCCAAAAAAAATGGAAGTCAGAAGGTCAAAGGCATGGGTCAAAGGTCAAATAAGTGCTTTTTATGCAAATGTTTTGGGCATTATAAACTTAAAAAGTACAAGACCTATCTATACAAACCCTATGTTGTACCATGATACTTTAGTGCATGAAATTGTGGCCCATGATTATGGGGTCAAAAGGTCAAAGAGCTATTGACCACTTTTCACCATTTCCCACTATAGTTATGGAATGGTAAGTGTGACGTGAGCATGAATTGTGTCATACAGTATGGCAAAGACTCAAAAACTTTTGGTTTAAATCTACTGCACCAAAATCAAAGGATATTGATCATAGATAGGCCCTATAATATAATATATTTTTATATATATTATATAGATATATATATATATATATATATATATATGAAGATAGATAGATAGATAGATAGATAGATAGATAGATAGATAGATAGATAGATAGATAGATAGATAGATAGATAGATAGATAGATAGATAGATAGATAGATAAAGATGGATGGACAGACGGCAGACGGACCGACGAACAGACCGACGGATGGACCGACGGACGGACTGACGGATGGACCGACCGATGGACTGGATGGACAGATCAACCAACCAACCACCGATGGACCGACCGACAGCCAGATAGAAATATAGATAGATAGACAGAGTATATATATATATATATATACCTGTATTTATATATACAGATCATATATATATATATATATATATATACCGAATATATATATATATATATATATATATATATATATACCTGTATTTATATTTATATATATATATATATATATATATATATATATATATATATATATATATATATATATATATATATATATATATATATATATATATATATATATATCATAGAGATAGATAGATAGATAAATAGATAGATAAATAGTTAGATAGACAAACAGACAGACAGACAGACAGACAGACAGACAAACAGACAGACAGACAGACAGATAGATAGATAGATAGATTTATAGGTAATACCCAGGGTGCCCTGCAATACATCACAAACGTGCATATTAATGTCGGATACATTTCAAAATGCTGTAAGATTGTTAATTTTTAATCAATTTCAATGAAATTTTTGATACTTTTATGATTTTGCACATATTTTGAAGAAATGCATTTAATGTTGCCTATTCACATCCATATACCTCTAAGAAAATGAACCAGATAATAAATAATATCAAAATGTATACAGGTGTACTCAAGCCCTGACATCTTTTGTGCAACTGTCTGACAGAAAACATTCTCTAGTCCTGGAAATCATACCCAACCATACAGACCAATTGTTACACCAATCAGATATTACTATCCTGCTTCAACTCATGCACTACCAGCAGCAGGTCCCATTATTCTCAAGGTCTTTGGTATGAACCAGCCGGGTATCACGCAGGTCCCATTATTCTCAAGGTCTTTGGTATGAACCAGCCGGATATCAAACCCACAAATTCAAAGTTATAACAGATTTGCGTAAAAATGACAGAAATGAGTCTAATGACATTCTGACATGCCTCTAAATTTGTTTGTGTATTCTACTGATATATGTTCTGAATCTACAACACTGTGAACAACCCAGTAAACTAAAGATGCTAGGAATGAAATACAGTACAGCATAAAACAATGATTATAAAGGTAAATGTACATATTTCACATTCATCAGAAATAGCAGTAAATTCTGAATAGAACATAGTCTTGAAATTATATGAACTGCAGTTTCAGTCTGAGAAATGGTTAATCAAAATTTGGATATAATTTCCAAATAAATTTTTAGAGTTTTTTCAGTTGTGATGTATGAAGGAGAAAACAGCTCAAATTCTTTAATGTAATTCTTTAAATATCTGTCCTTAATTTCACTTACTAAATTTTGGAGAAATTTTGATTGACGGTATAATGGAAATTGAAACTTTTGGTCATATTCAACTGACCCCCCCCCTTCCCCCCCCCTCCAATTAAAAAAATGTTGAAAAGAATTGAATAATCAATAAGTTTTAAAAGTACAGTGTATTCATAGGTTTTCTCTTTCTAATGTCATAAATGGACAGAATTTATAGAAAATAAAATTTTGAACCGAATTTGATGAAACCTTCCTGCTATTTTTGATGGTTTATCTGATCAAACATGTGCAATTCAAATGATTGAGGGCAATTCAAAAACAAACTGGTAAATATCATCATAATGTCTTATTCCTACAAGTAGTTATTCAAGTTAAACACTTGATATATTTGCACTGCATGAAGTATTCTTCCTTGTTAAAAGTCAAATCATTCATGTAAACTGTAATAATAACCTAACAGATGAACGCATCATGGGTAATTAACCCTACATTTAGAATTGCTGCAGGAGATTTCTAAGATTGATTAATATCTGATTTGAGATTTTGCACAGATAAATATTTGGCAGATTTCACAATTTAATCAAAATTCTGGTTGAATGGGTTTAACAACACCTCAACAGCTGGTCAAATTGTGCCAGAGATGCACAAAAATACAATAATCAAATTACTAGACTAGTTTTCATACATGAAAAGCACTCCATTAAAAGTATACTGATGCCAAATTGGAGCGATTCCAACTCACATTTACAACTTGAAAAGAAAGTAGAACAGTAAATACTATTATGGTTCGCATGCCCATGCTAATTGACACCCATATCGTATGACCCAGCTAATTATAAAAATGGCATCTCACATGGCATCCCATGTCCCACATGGCATCCCACCTCATGTCCCACATGGCATCCCACCCCATATCCCACATGACATCCCATCCCATCCCCTCTCCCACACAGCAATCCACCATATGTCCTACATGGCATTCCACCACATGTCCCATGTTTCATTTCACTGTACCATATGTCTGACATCCCATCCCACCATATGTCCCACATTGGTCCCATCCATGTCCCACATGGCATCCCTCCCTATGTCCATTTGCTGTCACATCCTGTCATACTCCTGACTAAGCATACTAAGTAAAAAAGCCTTGTCAGTTCATATACTGTAGCAACTTTATGCAAATATACACAATAATAAAGGCAGTTTAATGATCATGCCTGATACAGCTGTTGGTGCACAAATATATTAAAGAAGTTTAAGGGTTTTAAATCTCCAGTGTTATGAGAGACACTTGAAGATCTCTGAAGAATTTTGAAAAACTTTATCTTCGAAGGAAATATCAAATGTTTTGTAGACTTTTTAAGGAAACTAGTCTTCAACTTGTCTTAAGAATCTCTGAAAAACTTCAACATTTAGTAAAGAAATTCCAGCCTTCCATGAGGATATTTGAAGAACTTTAACCTTTCCTGAGGAACTCTGAAAAAACTTGAACATTTTCTAAGAAATTCTCAAAAACTTTAAGATTTCTGATAAAATCTCAGGCAAAACTGTGATTCCTGTGAAAGCACAAGATCCCTGCCTGTTTGTACAGTCAGACAGTGTAAAGTTTCAAGCAAGTTTCATGTGCAGTGCATAACATTATAATGTTATGAGAAACTCGTTTGTCAGAAAGAAAAATTGAAAGGGAATTATTAGTAAGATAATACAACAATTGATGAAAATTATAAGGAAGTAAAAAGACAAAACAAAAATCACAAAAAATTGATTCAGCTGGGGTTAAAACTCATAACTGTTAAAATCAACCATAACCAACTGGGCTTTTGTATGTGTTTACATCTATGGGGGTTTGTTTAAAATATACCGTGAAATAAAAGCCAACAAATCATATGCATTTAAACAATTTGAATTGAATTCTAAATATTGTGTCCATATGATACAGCACCTTCAATTGGAGGATAAAAGCTGTTGTAAAGCTCATAGAAATCATTTGTTTTATAAGCACTAAGAGTAACCAATACATTATAGTGATCCTTAACACTAGCATTTCTCCTGGACTGTTTATTGAATAATTTAGCAAAAATCAAGAGATGAAATTTGAAAATAATAATTGCCAATGCAGAAACGATGTGTTTGTATCTATACATATTTCACTTGGAGTTTCATAACAGTACGAAGAACAAAAAACAATTTGGAAAAGAAAAATGGATATTTGGAGAAGAGATATCATGAATTAAATGACTTGAAATGATTTGGTCATACACTGTTTTATTGATGAATAATTCTGTACCTTATGCTGTACAAGGTTATAAAGCGTGTGGTAATTTAAGGTAAGGAGTAAATATTTGAAACTGCATTATGTCATATTAACCGTTAACAGGTGGAGCGGAATCTAAATGCAGCTGACTGGGATTTGTGAAGATAATTGACAATAGCCAAAGGTGCATTATCAGTATAATCTCTTTTGGCAATTGCACATTATAATAACGACTGTTTAAAATAAATCCAGGGTATAGTCTGTCTTTTGGATTTGAAGTGTAGTAGAACATAAAAATTGCTAATGGCATAAAACATTTTCCAAAATTGTCTTAAAATAGAAAAAAGAAAGGTCTTTGCTCAAAATCTGGACCGTTTTACAAAATTTCTGGACCTTTTTACCTTCTGAGGAGCCATGGGGGGGGGGGAGGGAGGGGAGGGAGGGGGTGAAGCGACCCATCAACCACCCCTGGCTGCACCCATGTAGTCATATCTTGTTTTAAATTAAAAAAATTGTTTCACATGTTTTTGTCTCCAGTTGTGAGGTCATTCGTAAAATATTTTTACGGCAATAATACATGAATAAAACGTTCATATTTAAACCAGTAACTTGTCAACTGTATCTTTTCTAGAGATACTCTATAGAGTTTCTGATTTTCCAATGACATATTTGGATTGAACTAATATCTTTTCTATGATACCATTTTCCTATATTACGCTAAAAAAAACACCATATATTTTAGTTTATAAACATAACTTTTCCATGTTTTTCGATGAGGACTAACATAAATGACAACTGGTAAATGAGACTTGAAAACCATTTAGTATCTACATATGCTTCACATTTATCAAAGGCTGGTATGTGTACGATCAAATAGAAATCAAAGGAAACAAAACTTCTGATGTATTTCTTTATACTAAATAGCGCATATAATGAAGGGTGACCCTGCTTTTTAGACTGTTCTATCATTACTGTTGGGCTCGTGTCATTGATGCTGTTGTGAAGCTGCTAAACTCAGTCTTTGTAGTATTTAATCATTCGTTGATTTGATTATAATAACAAATATATCTTTGAGAATGTTAATTAATCATGTAATCTGAGCTTTGTTTACAATTCTCGTAAATCTTCATACTTTTAGCTAGTCCTGCAAAATATTGTTGTGCATTTTCCTTGAAAACATTCCCATATGTAATTGTAAAGTTTTATTTTCTGATTTTTCCACAAAGCTATTACAGTAGGTGCATTTTGGGCATCTGGAAATTAAGTACATCACCTCATTGGACGATCAAAACCTATAAAATGTATTATATTTATGTCATTATGAAAGTCCTTTTTAAAATTGGTTGATAATGATGATTTGATAGCTTTTAATTTGTAATAATCCAGTGTGCTGATTGGTGATGTATAACTGGTCCAGTGTGCTGATTAACTATGTATATCTGGTCCAGTGTGCTAATTGGTGATGTATAGCTGGTGCAGTGTGCTGATTAATGATGTATATCTGGTCCATGCAGTGTGCTGATTGGTGATGTAATGTATGTCTGGTCCAGTGTACTGATTGGTGATGTACATCTAGTCCAGTGTGCTGATTGGTAATGTATATCTGGTCCAGTGTGCTGATTAGTGATGTATATCTGGTCCAGTGTGCTGATTGGTGATGTATATCTGGTCCAGTGTGCTGATTGGTGATGTACAGTATATCTGGTCCAGTGTGTTGATTGGTGATGTATATCTGGACAGACCCATTATTACCTCCACCTACTAAGTTGGATGAAGGTTATATTTTTGCCTGTGTTTGTCTGCTTGCAATCTGTTTGTCATCAACATATCTCAAGAATGGATGATTTGATTTTAATTCAACTTGGTGTGTGAGTTTTTAACTTCTTAATGAAGAACTGATTAAACTTTGGGTCATATTGGAACAGGGGAAGGGCAGAAATGGAAGGGTGTGGATGCTTTAGAGTGAAATCTGTCAAGACTTAGTTGAAACTTTCCATTGTAATTGTTGAACAATGGGATTCATGCCCTAAAAGGAAATCCAAACAATTAATTTCTGGACTATAAGAAAATTAAATCAAGTGGTTCCTGTATCAAAGAAAATCAAACAATTGGTTTCTTGCATGAAAGGAAATGATGGAATGTGAATTTTGTCTAAAAGGAACTCAAACAATGGATGCTTAGCCTGAATAAAACTGAACATAATGATACAACCTTGAAAGAAATCAGATGGTATATAATCCTAAAGTGTTTAAATTGCAAAATATTAAAGGTGAGAAAGATTCTTTTGGGATAAATCTTGATGGTTCTAAAGTTTCTAAAGTAGACTATATTGGGGGTGGGGGAATGAACTAGGATATGTGGGAGGGAGAGGTATGCACTCTACAGAGAGCTGAAATTCTAGTTTCTAATGAAATGTCTTTGTTTCTAATTGCCATTCACTGTCAAAATTTTTTAAAGGAGAACAGTCAATTTTGATAGATGGTTTTTGTAAATTAACTATCATCGTTTTTAATTAAAGAAATTTAGGAAAGTTAGAGAATTGCTTCAATCATTAAAGCTTTCGGCTCAATTCTGAAATAAAATAGAAAATACTCAAAACCAAAGATCATGCAGTAACCCTGAAATGAAATATTTTATTTTCAATGTCTAAATAATGTTGTGCTTAGAATTTAACGTTGTTATTTTTAGTGATCATGCGAAGCACAATGCGAACCAATGTAACGGCAATTTCATCCGTCCACTATCCACAGTTCCACAACCGGAAGTGACATAAATGTTCTCATCACACAATTTTACTGGGATGAGCTTCTCTCTTTAAGATGTTGATCAACAATGCTAATTTTTACACATCGATTACAAAGTTTAGAGTGTTTTTAAAATCTAAGTATAAAATTATTGGAGTGATAAAAAGTGTAGAAATATCCAGACAAACAGAGAGATTTCGCTTCACAAATCTAGTGATTTTTATCACTATTTTCTCTAAATTGAGAAAGAAAACTTTTTTTGAATCCGCTGCCTTTTTTTTTAATCGGATTTATAAATATTAAATTTTCTTTTATAGCAATGCGTATAATTTTTCTATAATCATAATTTCTAATGACCATTCTATTAAAAATCTTTCCTTGATTTAAAATTAACATTTGGACTGACAAACGTTGAATTGATCTAAGGTATGTTTACTGTGCACTATGCACACAGAAAACTTCCCTAATATGCCACAAATCTCTTGGCATGTTTTCTCTCACTATTTCAGAAACCTAAAGAAGTACACACGCATTTCAAAAATCATAAATTTCAGAACCTTTTTTCTGATTTACAAAAACTTACCAAATTTAGCACTGGTTTGGTGTTAAGGACGTCAAAAATTCTGGGTTTGCCTGCATCCTATACACAAAATCAATTTTCAAGATGTTTTGATAACATGGTATGACAAACTGACAGCCACATTTATAATTATTTTTAATTACTTTGTGTTTGTGATGTATTTCTTAGAGTTAGTAAACGTTTCAGTAACTTTACATAATAATAAGTAAAATTTACTTTGCTATTACTCAAATAATACATGAAATTATATAAACACACAACCTGTCAATTTATGAAGCTGTGGAGTCTTGAGCTTGTAAGAGCAAACTGAGAGTGTATAAAAGTTTGCCAACCCTAACAGCAAGCTTGTAAGAGCTAGATGTAAGCCTGTACAAGATAACAGCAAGCTTGTAAGACCTAACTGCAAGCTTGTAAGAGCTAACTTACAACTTACAAAAGCTAACAGCAAGCTTGTACGTGCTAACTGCAAGATTGTATTGAGCAAACTGCAAGTTTGTTTGAGCTAACAGCAAGCTTTTATGAGTTAACTGCAGGTTTGTGAGAGCTTAATGCAAGCTGGTGAGAGCTAACAGCAAGCTTGTAAAAGTTAACAGCAAGCTTAAGTGAGCTAACAGCAAACTTGTATGAGCGAACTGCTAGCATGTAAGAGCTAACTGCAAGTTTGCAAGAACTAACAGTAAACTTGTACGAGCTAAATGCAAGATTGTAAGAGCTAACTGCAGCTTGTGAGAGCTACAGCAAGCTTGTAAGGGTTAACAAGCTTGTAAGAGCTAACAGCAAGCTTGTAAAAGCTAACAGCAAACTTGTACGACCTAACAGCAAGCTTGTACGACCTAACAGCAAGCTTCTAAGAGCTAACTGCAAGCTTGTAAGATCTAACTGACAAAGAGCAAACTGCAAGTTTGTAAAAGCTCACAGCAAGCTTGTAAAAACTAACTGCAAGCTTGTAAGACCTAACAGTAAGCTTGTAAGAGCTAACTGCAAGCTTGTAAGAGCTAACAGCAAGCTTGTAAAAGCTAAGAGCAAGCTTGTACGACCTAACAGCAAGCTTGTACCACCTAACAGCAAGCTTCTATGAGCTAACTGCAAGCTTGTAAGATCTAACTGACAAAGAGCAAACTGCAAGTTTGTAAAAGCTAACTGCAAGTTTGTAAAAGCTGACAGCAAGCTTGTAAAAACTAACTGCAAGCTTGTAAGACCTAACTGTAAGCTTGTAAGAGCTAACAAGCTTGTAAGAGCAAACAGCAAGCTTGTAAGTGCAAACTGCAAATTTGTAAGAGCTAACAGCAAGCATGTAAAAGCTAACAGCAAGCAAACAGCAAGCTTGTATGAGCTAACCGTAAGTTTGTTTGAGCAAACTGCAAGTTTGTAAGAGCTAACAGCAAGTGTCTTAAAGCTAACTGCAAGCTTGTAAGAGCTAACAGTAAGCTTGTAAGAGCTAAATGCAAGCTTGTAAGAGCTAACTACAAGCTTGTAAATGCTAACAACAAGTTTGTAAAAGCTAACAACAAACTTGTATGAACTAACTGTAAGCTTGTAAGAGCTAACAGCAAGCATGTAAAAGCTAAGAGCAAGCGAACAGCAAGCTTTTATGAGCTAACGGCAAGTTTGTTTGAGCATACTGCAAGTTTGTAAGAGCTAACAGCAAGTGTGTTAAAGCTAACTGCAAGCTTGTATGAGCTAACAGTAAGCTTGTAAGAGCGAAGTGCAAGCTTGTAAGAGCTAACAGTAAGCTTGTAAGAGCTAAATGCAAGCTTGTAAGAGCTAACAGCAAGCTTGTAAATGCTAACAACAAGCTTGTAAAAGCTAACAGCAAACTTGTATGAACTAACTGTAAGCTTGTAAGAGCTAACAGCAAGCATGTAAAAGCTAACAGCAAGCGAACAGCAAGCTTTTATGAGCTAACGGCAAGTTTGTTTGAGCAAACTGCAAGTTTGTAAGAGCTAACAGCAAGTGTGTAAAAGCTGACAGCAAGCTAACAGCAGGCTTGTATGACCGAACTGCAAGCTTGTATGAGCAAACTGCAAGTTTGTAAGAGCTAACAGCAAGCTTGTATGAGCTAACTGCAAACTTGTAAGAGCCAACAGCAAGCTTGTAAAAGCTAACAGCAAGCTTGTATGAGCTAACAGCAAGCTTGTATGAGCTAGCTGCAAGATCTAACGGAAGAGTAAACTGCAAGTTTGTATGAACTAACAGCAAGCTTGTATGAGCTTAACTACAAGCTACCTTGTATGAGCTTAAATACAAGCTTGTAAAAGCTAACAGCAAGCTGGTAAAAGCTTATCAGCAAGCTTGTAAAAGATAACAGCAAGCTTGTAAAAGCTAACAGCAAACTTCTAAGAGCTAACAGCAAGCCTGTAGGTGCAAACTGAAAGTTTGTGTGAGCAAACTGCAAGTTTGTAAGAGTTAACAGCAAGCTTGTATGAGCTAATTGCAAGCTTCTAAGAGCTAACAGCAAGCTTGTAAGAGCTAACAGCAAGCCTGTAGGTGCAAACTGAAAGTTTGTGTGAGCATACTGCAAGTTTGTAAGAGTTAACAGCAAGCTTGTATGAGCTAATTGCAAGCTTCTAAGAGCTAACAGCAAGCTTGTAAGAGCTAACAGCAAGCTTGTAAGAGCTAACAGCAAGCGTGTAAGAGCTAACTGCAAGCTTGTATGATCTAACAGCAAGCTTGTATGAGCTACCTGCAAGCTTGTATGAGCTACCTGCAAGCTTGAATGAGCTAACGAGAAATGAGCATCATAAGGGATACTTTGTTTGTATCTTTTATTTTATAATTAAGTTGTATTTTCAACTCTTTACAACTTGTGCTTAAGACTTTAATCTGTCATTATATCATGCTGGCATTATAACAGTCAAACTTAACCCTATATTCAGTGTTTTCATTCTAGTTACTGTTTTTTTTTTTACTACCGAAGCAAATCGACACATTTCCTTATACAATACTGTATATTGTATGAATGCACTTAGATCGGCTTTCCTTGACAGTCCGGCAGCATGCCTATTAATGGGAACATAAATGTTCCCAAAAATGGAAACATTTTGCTACATGAAAGCCGCCATTTTGTTATATTTCCCATGATCCTTTGCTATCCTGACGTTAAAGCCTTATGCAATGTTACATATTTTAAATTTGAAATACCTCTGGGAAAAATATCTTTGCTAGGGCAAACTTAAAATTCATGAAAATGCCTTCATTACTGTCATGACTAAAAAAAATCCACTCCCATTTGATATGTTCACCACACCGTTTTCAAAATGTTAGAAATAATAGACAATAGAGCTGGGCTTTTAGGCAGGAAATGGCCATTTTGAAAATTCAAATATTTTTCAACACAATGATTTTTGGTATTTCAAGTCCATAATTTAGAAACTATGACGTTCTATCGCAACATCTGAACAATATGGCTGCATGACTTCAATATTTTTGTGTGTTGTTGATAGGCATGTTCCCGCAGTGCTTGAGGTATCGCGGTCTCTGGTAGAGTGTTTATATTTCATGCCTTTGTGCTGAAAATAAACTTATTGACAGTGTGGAAGAATTTTAGTAATCCGAAACAAAAATAACAAATAGAAAAAAATCACAAATTATTCAATACAAAGAAAGAACAAAGGAATAATTTTCATTAGAGATTTTATTTTTGATAAGAAAGTGCCACGTGCTTGAAAGAAAGTGTATAAACTAAAACCAAGAGTACATTTTTTTCAAATGCTCCTTGTTTATTTATAATTGCTTGACGGGTGATTGGATTATTTTTACGCTGGATGTTGATGACATAAGTGCATATATTCCAGACAAGGATACGCTTAAGCTTTGAATAAAGGCCAATTCCTACAAGTTGAATATTCAAAACTACATCCAATCTTACAACGCTGGACCATGGAGATATCAACTTACCATTTGAGTGACTTTGTTCATACACTTAATGGCGGGAGTTCTGCGGTCATCAAAGAATGGTGGCTTCTTCCAATTGTCGTAATTAGTCTGGACCAAAAACCAGCTTCCATCTTTACCAAGTCTGTAAGAAATCAAGAACAAATTTACTTCATGAAGTTTAATTTTAAAAAGTTTTGATGTCATTTGATGATACTTGCAGTGCTGTATGTCACCAGTCTGAACAAAAACAAGAACACAAGTGAAATATATGATGTATGCCTGAGAGGACAGCTGAAAATAATCATCAAATTCTTTATTTTTCTGTCCTTCAGTCTTTGAAAATAACCAGAATCAACTAAGAATTTGATTTTAGGTGGTGCTATAAAATTTAAAACTTTTTGTCAGAATCAGGGTGTACCTTCAAAAATTGTATGGTTAAAATCTGATGGAGATTGCATATTTTCTTCAAAGATTTTACATCAAAATAGTCTTAACCTTAGTCAATCCAATGACATATTCTTTGAGGCTTGTTACAATTTAACAGCACAACAACAGCTGCAATCAACAAATGCCAACCTGGTAAAATCAAACATCGATGATAAGATAACAAATGGTGCAGAAGGAATGAGGAAAGGAGTAAGAACAATGTTTGTTTTTTTAGTTTAACATCCTAAAAATGCCCAGGATCAACAAATACATGGTTCATTCAAACTTAAGATTGTAAGATAATGAATGATGCGGAAGGAATGAAACAAATAGTAAGAATCAATGAGGTTCTTATTACAGTAGTTTATTAAACGAGAATCTATTTAAATTTAACAGCTTTACAATTAACAGCAAAAATCAACAAGTGACAGCTGGTAAAATTGTAGATCATAAGATAACAAATGATGTAAAAGCAAAAGAGAAAGTAGTAAGAATCGTAGTAAATCTTTAAAAAACTCGAGCAGATTTAAGGGGTCATCAGAAGAGGTGGAGGCATTAACATCTCTTGGTTATGATTATAAGTACCTGAATGTATGCCAGAACCTAAATTTACATAAGTACCTGAATTTACCTACAGTGGTACTCAAATATTCATAGTTAACACCTAAATATTCATAGGTAATTACTGTATAGGGCCAAGGTAATCCTTGGGGAAGGAGGGGGGGAGGGGGCGTTGAATAGTCCAGGTGGGTGTAGGTGGGATGGTGTGTCTGGCAATCAAGACAATGTTGATGTTGGCTTTGGAGAAGTGGGAGTGCATCCGGATCCCGAAAGATGGGGAGATGTGTTTGTTGAGATTGAAGAGAGCGGATGGAATGGAAGCAAGGGTTTCGTGGATCGGTAAGGATGCAGAGAGCAAAGGAGAGGCCGGCCTTCATGCACCGGAGGTCGAAGGGGATTTCGTTGGCTTCAACGTGGAGACTGCAGGTGATAGGAGGGGTATGAGTGGCACCAAGGCAAGCCTTAGGGCAGTGTTCTTAGTGACCTCCAGGTGTTTCAAGTAAAATTGGTGGGCGGAGGCGAAGATAAAATTGCCATGGCCCAGATTGGATCTGAGGAGGGAGCGGTATAAGGTGAGCAGAGTGAGCCGGTTTGCTCCCCAGTAAATGCTTGAGAGGACCTTGAGGAGATTGAGGATTTTGTGGCATTCGGTTTTGAGGGTGTTGATGTGAGGGAAATAGGAAAGTTTAGAGAGTAATCCCGAAGAAGCGAGAACTGTCTTTACTTGGGATTATGGAATCTTTGAGATGGAGATTGGGGCGGAGGAGGAAGGAGTTTTTGTTGTTGAAATGGATGAGAACAGTTTTGTCTTTTGAGAAGTTGAAAACATTGGAGTCACTCCAGTGAGCCAGACTGTCCAGACAGTATTAATTGTGGGTTATTTTGGAGAGTATAGAAGCATAGGGAGGATGAGTAGATAGTGAAATCATCAATGTAGAGGGAGCTTTTGATGTTGGGGGTGAGAGTTTTGGTGATGCTCTTAATTTTGAGGATAAAGAGAGTGGGAGAAAGGATGCTGCCTAGGGAGACACCCAGATGTTGGGTGTACCTTTGGGAGTAGGTGTTTCCAATGCGTACTCTGAAGTGGTGGGAGTGGAGGAAGTTGTGGATGAAGGTGGGGAGGAGGCCTCTGAGGCCGGAGGAATGAAGGTCTCTGAGGACATTATACCCCCAAGTGGTGTCAAAGGCCTTTTCGATGACGAAGAAGATTGAGATGGCGTGATGATTTTTGACGAAGGCTTCACGGATGAAGGTGTCAAGTTTAAGGACATGGTCCAGGCAGTTTTTTTTTTTTCAACTCTTTTGAGTAGGGGAAAGGATGTAGTTCCTCTCGAGGTACCAGCAAAGCCTGTAGCTGACCATACATTACATGATCTTACAGAGGCAGGAGGTAAGAGCAATGGGTTGGTAGTTTTTTGGGTTGGATCTGTCTTTGTTAGTTTGGGGGATTGGGGTGATAATGGCCTCTCCCCAGGTGTTGGGGAAACTGGAGTTTGTGGACCACAGGTAATTATAAATCTTGAGGAGTATTTCTAGGAAGTTCTTGAGAGGAGGACCCAGATTTTTTGGGGGCGGAGGAGAGCTCAAAATAGGTAAACAAGAGATTGTAGTTTTCCTGATTGTTGGACTGGAAATTAATTTTCAGAAAACTATTTTCTTTGATTTTCTTAAATTTGGGGGAAATTTCCTTCAATGTTTGGGATATCTCTTTCGATTTTTGGGAAATTTCTTTCATTTTCGTGCCATTTTCTTAAATTTTTGGCATTACTTTTGGGGGAAATTTTTCGTAGATTTTCAGTAAATATTTGGATCAATTATCAGGAAATGTTGCCAAATGTTACCAAAATTTCCAATGATTTTGCCAAATTTTCCTTCCATTAAGAAAAAAAAAATACCCAATTTTTCCAATCGAAAGAAAACATGCAATAGAAAGGTAAAATCCTTTCAGAAAGTACCTTTGTCTCTGCTCCCCGCTTATAAGACTCTGCACCCTTGTCCCAATATGTTCCATTAATCATGACAAAACTGTTCATAAAACACGTTATCACAATATCCCTGGCTTGGTTTGGCCCCCCTGACATTTTATCCTGGCTCCGCCCCTGCTGTCACGATATATCAATTATCACAATATTGTGATATTGTTTTTTCTATGATATCAAAATACCCTGACCAACATATCGTGATATGCCATTTTACATGTAAACTGCATTATAGAAATCTCAGACACATTTCAATAAATGATATTTTAAATGAATATTTGCAGCATATCTCTCTTATGATTCCTTTCCATTCTTTGGTAAATTCCTCTTAGGTTCATGGGATAAATAGGATCTGCATGCCCAAAACCTTGACAGTTTTCCAAACTAATAATCATAACATAGATATCACAATATGGTAATATATCGCAATATTTTTGTCCATACATTAATCAATATCTCATTTACCCATATCGTGACAGCCCTAGTTAAAAACCTGAATATTCAAAGACTTAATATTCAAGCCCTAAATATTCAAGGCCTGAATATTCATAGACAGTATTTATCACACAGCTATAGATTCATATTTCTACAATATCAGGTATTTTAATGTTAATTCTTCCATTTCAATGAAAGCGAAATGTCTCAGACTAATGAAACTTTCCAGTTGCGTAACATACCCGGGGAGGGGGAGGGGGGGAAGAGGGGGGGCACTTTATACTAAAAGGGTAGGAATGTGCAACCCACCAACCAAAAAACATACCCACTGTAAGAAATAATTTTTAGTAACTGCAGTATACACATTTGATACCCACAGTATGAAAGAAGTCAATTTTGATACCTGCAGTATGAGTATTCAACAAAAAATATTGTAAAAATGGATCAGCAGTACAAAATTAACACATTAAAAGCTCATTTTTTAGGACCTGCACTATAAAAATGATGAAAAAATACATTTTTTTAACTACAAAAAATATATAAACTTTTTAGTACAATTGTTTTTTATGGTAAAAAAAGACACCTGCACTACGAAAATGGTGTAAAAAAGGCACCTTTCTTTCATTTTTGTGCCATTTTCTTAAATTTTTGGCATTACTTTTGGAGGAAATTTTTCATACATTTTCAGTAAATATTTGGATCAATTATCAGGAAATGTTACCAAAATTTCCAATGATTTTGCCAAATTTTCCTTCCATGAAGAAAAAAAAAAAATACCCAATTTTTCCAATCGAAAGAAAACATGCAATAGAAAGGTAAAATCCTTTCAGAAAGTACCTTTGTCTCTGCTCCCCGCTTATAAGACTCTGCACCCTTGTCCCAATATGTTCCATTAATCATGACAAAACTGTTCATAAAACACGTTATCACAATATCCCTGGCTTGGTTTGGCCCCCCTGACATTTTATCCTGGCTCCGCCCCTGCTGTCACGATATATCAATTATCACAATATTGTGATATTGTTTTTTCTATGATATCAAAATACCCTGACCAACATATCGTGATATGCCATTTTACATGTAGACTGCATTATAGAAATTTAAGACACATTTCAATAAATGATATTTTAAATGAATATTTGCAGCATATCTCTCTTATGATTCCTTTCCATTCTTTGGTAAATTTCTTTTAGGTTCATGGGATAAGTAGGATCTGCATGCCCAAAACCTTGACAGTTTTCCAAAACTAATAATCATTACATAGATATCAAAATATGGTAATATATTGCAATATTTTTGTCCATACATTAATCAATATCTCATTCACCCATATCGTGACAGCCCTAGTTAAAAACCTGAATATTCAAAGCCTTAACATTCAGGGCCCTGAATATTCAAAAGCCTGAATATTCATAGACAGTATTTATCACACAGCTATAGATTCATATTTCTACAATATCAGGTATTTTAATGTTAATTCTTCCATTTCAATGAAAGCGAAATGTCGCGGACTAATGAAACTTTCCAGTTGCGTAACATACCGGGAGGGGATGGGGAGGGGGAGGGGGAGGGGGGGGGAAGAGGGGGCACTTTATACTAAAAGTGGTAGGAATGTGCAGCCCACCAACCAAAAAACATACCCGCTGTATGAAATAATTTTTAGTAACTGCAGTATACACATTTGATACCCACAGTATGAAAGAAGTCAATTTTGATACCTGCAGTATGAGTATTCAACAAAAAATATTGTAAAAATGGACCAGCAGTACAAAATTAACACATTAAAACCTCATTTCTTAGGACCTGCACTATGAAAATGATGAAAAAATACATTTTTTTAACTACGAAAAAATATATAAACTTTTTAGTACAATTGTTTTTTATAGTAAAAAAAGACACCTGCACTACGAAAATGGTGTACAAAACTGACATTTGAAAGTTAGTGCCTTACAAATGTGTCAAACTGCACAAGATTGCTGACTTATTTGTCGATGGGCTAAGCAACTTCAAAATTATTGACCCCACAATTCATTCTGAGAATTCAGGAGAAGTGTGAAGGCTTACTCTGTGATTAATAATTGGCTCTGGTCAATTTCAACGCTTATTGTTCAAGGACCTGATCGGTGGCCCCAGTTTGAAGGACAGGAAAAAGTATGCTGACAGAGATGTCATCACTGTCTATCTGATATCACCAATCCAACTTTCTGAATCATGTTTTAAATTTTGGGTAATATCTCTTAGTTTATCTCTCTGTATCATCAGATAGGGCTTTGGATAATATCTCTTAGTTTATCTCTCTGTATCATCAGACAAGGCTTTAGGTAAGATCCTTAGTCTATCTCTCTGTATCATCAGATAAGGCTTTAGATAATATCTCTTAGTTTATCTCTCCGTATCATCAGATAAGGCTTGAGGTAATATCTCTTAGTTTATCTCTCTGTATCATCAGATAAGGCTTTAGGTAATATCTCTTAGTTTATCTCTCTGTATCATCAGATAAGGCTGTGGGTAATATCTCTTAGTTTATCTCTCTGTATCATCAGATAAGGCTTTGGGTAATATCTCTTAGTTTATCTCTCTGTATCATCAGATAAGGCTTTAGGTAATACTTCTTAGTTTATCTCTCTGTATCATCAGATAAGGCTGTGGGTAATATCTCTTAGTTAATCTCTCCGGATCATCAGATAAGGCTTTGGGTAATATCTCTTAGTTTATCTCTCTGTACCATCAGATAAGGTTGTGGGTAATATCTCTTAGTTTATCTCTCTGTATCATCAGATAAGGCTTTGGGTAATATCTCTTAGTTTATCTCTCTGTATCATCAGATAAGGCTGTGGGTAATATCGCTTAGTTTATCTCTCTGTATCATCAGATAAGGCTTTGGGTAATATCTCTTAGTTTATCTCTCTGTATCATCAGATAAGGCTTTAGGTAATATCTCTTAGTTTATCTCTCTGTATCATCAGATAAGGCTTTAGGTAATATCTCTTAGTTTATCTCTCTGTATCATCAGATAAGGCTTTGGGTAATATCTCTTAGTTTATCTCTCTGTATCATTAGATAAGGCTTTAGGTAATATCTCTTAGTTCATCTCTCTGTATCATCACATAAGGCTGTGGGTAATATCTCTTAGTTTATCTCTCTGTATCATTAGATAAGGCTTTGGGTAATATCTCTTAGTTTATCTCTCTTTATCATCAGATATGGCTTTGGGTAATATCTCTTAGTTTATCTCTCTGTATCATCAGATAAGGCTTTGGGTAATATCTCTTAGTTTATCTCTCTGTATCATCAGATAAGGCTTTGGGTAATATCTCTTAGTTTATCTCTCTGTATCATCAGATAAGGCTTTGGGTAATATCTCTTAGTTTATCTCTCTGTATCATCAGATAAGGCTGTGGGTAATATCTCTTAGTTTATCTCTCTGTATCATCAGATAAGGCTTTAGGTAATATCTCTTAGTTTATCTCTCTGTATCATCAGATAAGGCTTTAGGTAATATCTCTTAGTTTATCTCTCTGTATCATCAGATAAGGCTTTGGGTAATATCTCTTAGTTTATCTTTCTGTATCATCAGATAAGGCTTTGGGTAATATCTCTTAGTTTATCTCTCTGTATCATCAGATAAGGCTTTAGGTAATATATCTTAGTTTATCTTTCTGTATCATCAGATAAGGCTTTGGGTAATATCTCTTAGTTTATCTCTCTGTATCATCAGATAAGGCTTTAAGTAATATCTCTTAGTTTATCTCTCTGTATCATCAGATAAGGCTTTAGGTAATATCTCTTAGTTTATCTCTCTGTATCATCAGATGAGGCTTCGGGTAATATCTCTTAGTTTATCTCTCTGTATCATCAGATAAGACTTTAGGTAATATCTCTTAGTTTATCTCCCTGTATCATCAGATCAGGCTGTGGGTAATATCTCTTAGTTTATCTCTCTGTATCATCAGATAAGGCTTTGGGTAATATCTCTTAGTTTATCTCTCTGTATCATCAGATAAGGCTTTAGGTAATATCTCTTAGTGTATCTCTCTGTATCATCAGATAAGGCTTTAGGTAATATCTCTTAGTTTATTTCTCTGTATCATCAGATAAGGCTGTGGGTAATATCTCTTAGTTTATCTCTCTGTATCATCAGATAAGGCTTTGGGTAATATCTCTTAGTTTATCTTTCTGTATCATCAGATAAGGCTTTAGGTAATATCTCTTAGTTTACCTCTCTGTATCATCACATAAGGCTGTGGGTAATATCTCTTAGTTTATCTCTCTGTATCATCAGATAAGGCTTTGTGTAATACCTCTTAGTTTATCTCTCTGTATCATCAGATAAGGGAAGTGTTAAGAGCAAAACTCCCCCTTTCCCCCCCTCCCCACCTCCCCCTTATTTAATATGAAATGTTTTCACTATCCATTTCACATGGATTAACATTAGATATGTGGACAAGATTACAGGTATTGAAAGGCTCTAAAGAGGAGTTCACCCTCTAATTTAAGGCTTTGGAAGTGAGTAACAAAATTTTGTTCATTTCTGTGAACTATAAAACAGGTGTACAGTATTACTTCATGGACCGAGTGAATTAATATTAGACAAAAATCTTCAATGATTTTCTCTTTTTTATGCATATGGAGAACAAAAAGGATTAATTTTGCCAAATACAATTTCACAGAATCCAACATTGAAAGCGTTTTGACATTTATCATTTACTTGTTACCTTATCCTTGAAATTAAATTGAAAAAATCTCGCTAATATCATGTTGCATTTCCAAGAGCAAAATTCAGTCCAACTTCACGACACCTAAAGCAAGTAAATGTGCTTTATGAAAATATTAAAACCAACTAGACACCTGATGCCTCTAATAATCCAATCAGATGTGTGGTTTTCCATCTCCTTAAAAGGTATACTGCACACTAGCAGCAAATTTGTGTGAAATAGCACAATTTCATTGTATATATTCACACTTTGTAAGAAGCTTTTTGATCAGCATATAGCTGATAAAAAATCCAGGATTTTTGTATGATTGTATAATTCATGTCAAAGAAAGTTGAAGGTACAACCTTCATTTAATTCTATCAAATTTGCTCTTCAAATTCACAGGAACATCTTTTTGATCAAATTGTTGATTAGGAGTTTCATCAAGTTTAAAAGATATTAATGAGACTTAAAAACACTCCTTTCAATGTTTGTGTTCGAGGATAATGAAAGAATGGAATACAAAAGAAAAGAAAATCAACTAATGACATCAACAATTACTCATTTGATATTTTCTTACATAAACTTCATAAAGATGTAGAATGAGGCATACATTTTGCAATTTTCACTTTTCATGATTTTCATAAATATACATAATACTGCCTTAAGGTATTATACTACAATTTTTGACAAAACTAATAGAACAATTCAGCGTTACGAGAGCTATATACATTAGTGTCGTGTTTATTTATTATTTCCTTCTGCAATTTTTAGCTCCTTCTTCCCTCTTCCCTTTCCAATGTTGGATTTGTGTTTTAATGGTTTTTCAAGAAATCTATCTACAATGGTTAACATTGGTCAGAGGGGAAGTGATAAGACAGTGAGGATCTCTTAAGTTAAGAATACAAAAATATTACACTAATGAAAAATGAATGAAAAGCTGATTGAAGAAGCAATAAAAAAAGATGGCAGCATTTAGAATTTATAAATGTTGAATAATTTAAAACAGAAAAATAAAGCAGTACATTTTTTTACAAAGTGTTCCAACAAGTTTTGTCCAAGATTATAGTTCTGTTAATAGATGCTATTAAATATTTTCATTAGAAAAAATATGTTTTACAGAATTACACGTTATTCTAAATGTTGTAGCTGCAAATGGGAAGCAATCAATACAAAAATATTAACAGCAAATAGTGTATCATATCAAGTTACTATTTTGGATCAATCTTAGTTTCGACTTACATATATCATGTCCATCATTTATATTTTATCGAGATTTGGTTTAAATTACATCACTCTGATTAGATTGGTTGTAAAACATTTAATTTTCATGTTTTAACTTTCATTTTCATTTTTAGGTTGAGATCATGTTTCCCATTGTGACTCCAAGGAGGATTAAAGTAAGAAAACTAGACTTGACTACAGATTTGTTGGTGTGAATTAGTTTTTGCATTTTAATCATAGTAAGAGCCTTTGTGATACTAGGTACAAATCTATTCCTAGGAAATTATTTCCGATAGTGGGAAGGTATAGTGGGAAGGTATAGTGGGAAGGTATGGATAATTTTAAAAGTCGATAGTGGGAATGTATGGATCAATACTTCCTTTTTCCAAAAAGTGCTGGTAAAGTAAGGATTAATGAACCCACAACTAACTCAAAAATATATGCAGCATGATCCCGGTGGGTGGCCTAACGGGTCACTGAAGTGACACGAGCCAAACTCTGCCGCTTGGAAGACAGAGGACCCTTCAATAGAAAGCCCTGATTAACCCTTACTCTACCACGTGGCGATATTATCGCCGTTTTGGGTTCCCCATCTTTGACTCCGCGTCCCGAGTGCATTTTCAATAAGTGCTGGTAGAGTAAGGGTTGACACAGTGAAAAGTCTTATAGGTTACAAAGGTTCAGTGAATACAAGAAAACAGTGTCAAATGTACATACATACATACATACATACCACACATACATACATATATACATACACATACTTACACACACATGCATACACACACACATACACCCCTCACACACACTATTACATACATACATACACACACACACATACATATACGCATACATACATATTCATAAAAATTGTTCTTGTATTGTATTAAATGGAGAAATGGAAGTAGGATAATCTGATGAAATATGTACAGAAAATGCAATAAGAGCTAGATTGTTTTCAAATCTATTAAAAGCATGCAAATTAGCCAAACATCCCCATCACAAGCAATTTATTTTCAGTTGGGTGATCATTTTACACCTTTCATTTGAAGTCTATAATTATGCAAGAAAACACATACAAAAATTCCAGGTATGGATTGCATCAGATTCATATCTGGCATAGTAAAGTTTGAACAGCTCCTGATTTGTTTACCCACTAAAATGGCATTCAAGCAAACATGCCTCACAGAGCTTTCATTTAAATGATCTAACTCCTATCAATCTTTGCCTATTATCTAACATATCTTATCAGCATACATATCCCTTTTCTGCTGTATTTTATTTCTGTCAGTACCAAACCATATTCAGTAAGGTTTAGGGTTGATTTTGCACACACATGCATACACACACACATACACCCTCACACACACTATTACATACATACATACACACACACACATACATATACGCATACATACATATTCATAAAAATTGTTCTTGTATTGTATTAAATGGAGAAATGGAAGTAGGATAATCTGATGAAATATGTACAGAAAATGCAATAAGAGCTAGATTGTTTTCAAATCTATTAAAAGCATGCAAATTAGCCAAACATCCCCATCACAAGCAATTTATTTTCAGTTGGGTGATCATTTTACACCTTTCATTTGAAGTCTATAATTATGCAAGAAAACACATACAAAAATTCCAGGTATGGATTGCATCAGATTCATATCTGGCATAGTAAAGTTTGAACAGCTCCTGATTTGTTTACCCACTAAAATGGCATTCAAGCAAACATGCCTCAGAGCTTTCATTTAAATGATCTAACTCCTATCAATCTTTGCCTATTATCTAACATATCTTATCAGCATACATATCCCTTTTCTGCTGTATTTTATTTCTGTCAGTACCAAACCATATTCAGTAAGGTTTAGGGTTGATTTTGCACACACATGCATACACACACACATACACCCTCACACACACTATTACATACATACATACACACACACACATACATATACGCATACATACATATTCATAAAAATTGTTCTTGTATTGTATTAAATGGAGAAATGGAAGTAGGATAATCTGATGAAATATGTACAGAAAATGCAATAAGAGCTAGATTGTTTTCAAATCTATTAAAAGCATGCAAATTAGCCAAACATCCCCATCACAAGCAATTTATTTTCAGTTGGGTGATCATTTTACACCTTTCATTTGAAGTCTATAATTATGCAAGAAAACACATACAAAAATTCCAGGTATGGATTGCATCAGATTCATATCTGGCATAGTAAAGTTTGAACAGCTCCTGATTTGTTTACCCACTAAAATGGCATTCAAGCAAACATGCCTCACAGAGCTTTCATTTAAATGATCTAACTCCTATCAATCTTTGCCTATTATCTAACATATCTTATCAGCATACATATCCCTTTTCTGCTGTATTTTATTTCTGTCAGTACCAAACCATATTCAGTAAGGTTTAGGGTTGATTTTGCACACACATGCATACACACACACATACACCCTCACACACACTATTACATACATACATACACACACACACATACATATACGCATACATACATATTCATAAAAATTGTTCTTGTATTGTATTAAATGGAGAAATGGAAGTAGGATAATCTGATGAAATATGTACAGAAAATGCAATAAGAGCTAGATTGTTTTCAAATCTATTAAAAGCATGCAAATTAGCCAAACATCCCCATCACAAGCAATTTATTTTCAGTTGGGTGATCATTTTACACCTTTCATTTGAAGTCTATAATTATGCAAGAAAACACATACAAAAATTCCAGGTATGGATTGCATCAGATTCATATCTGGCATAGTAAAGTTTGAACAGCTCCTGATTTGTTTACCCACTAAAATGGCATTCAAGCAAACATGCCTCACAGAGCTTTCATTTAAATGATCTAACTCCTATCAATCTTTGCCTATTATCTAACATATCTTATCAGCATACATATCCCTTTTCTGCTGTATTTTATTTCTGTCAGTACCAAACCATATTCAGTAAGGTTTAGGGTTGATTTTGCAATAAGCCAATTAAAAGTGTTCATACGTATTCGTAGGTTTGTAAATTTAAGGCCACATTATATATTTCTTAAAATTCTTTTAATAAAACTAGCAATTCCAACTTTAGAAAAATACAGATAGACTTGATCATGTGACTTCTGATATCTAATACATCCCACTATCATCAGGTAATGTTCCAGAAACATGTATCATACTCATAAGAACAATAAAAGCTCATAGTATGTTTTTCAAAGAGTTCCCTTTTTCCCTCACTATCATTATCCTTATCCCTATTCCATCCTCCTCAATTGCAATGCGACAATTACTCTCTAACCTACTTACAATCTTGCTGACATGTCATCCACAGAGACGGCAATTGAATTGAAATCAAAAGCTTTCATTGGTGTATTTCAACCCTTGCTTGCTTTGCCTGCAATAAAGTTTTTCCCCCATCATCTCAAATATCATCAGAGGTATTCTTTTAGAGGTTTACACATCTGTCCATTTCAAATAATTTTGTGATGTTCATCGTTTATTCACAATTTGCAAAACACCTTTTTAAGAAAACATTTCACACTGCATGTAAATCAGATTTTATCATCTGACAATTGTTTTCTTAATGTTTAATTGTTTGATCACATATTATATATTTCTTTTGCTTTCCTTGTTGTTTTGACTGAGAGATTTCGTTTGTATATATTACCCAGATTTTTTTTACGCGCCATTTTCCCTGTAAGTGCTAATAAACTTTTTTCTGTGTAATATTTTCCCCTTTTTTTTCAGCAACAAAACAACATTTAGAGCTTCATGTTGGTTCTGCAATAAGTCAATCAAATATTCTCATTGACTTGTACAGTTAACCCCTACATACCTCAACCCCACATTTTGTAATAAGTCAATCAAATATTCTTATTGACTTGTACAGTTAACCCTTAAATACCTGAACCCCAGATTCTGCAATAAATCAATCAAATATTCTCATTGACTTGTACAGTTAACCCTTATATACCTGACCCCCACATTCTACAATAAATCAATCAAATATTCTCATTGACTTGTACAGTTAACCCTTAAATACCTGAACCCCACATTCTGCAATAAGTCAATCAAATATTCTTATTGACTTGTACAGTTAACCCTTAAATACCTGAACCCCACATTCTGCAATAAATCAATCAAATATTCTCATTGACTTGTACAGTTAACCCTTATATACCTGACCCCCACATTCTACAATAAATCAATCAAATATTCTTATTGACTTGTACAGTTAACCCTTAAATACCTGAACCCCACATTCTGCAATAAGTCAATCCAATATTCTCATTGACTTGTACAGTTAACCCTTAAATACCTGAACCCCAGATTCTACAATAAGTCAATCAAATATTCTCATTGACTTGTACAGTTAACCCTTATATACCTGACCCCCACATTCTGCAATAAATCAATCAAATATTCTTATTGACTTGTACAGTTAACCCTTAAATACCTGAACCCCACATTCTGCAATAAATCAATCAAATATTCTCATTGACTTGTACAGTTAACCCTTAAATACCTGAACCCCAGATTCTGCAATAAGTCAATCCAATATTCTCATTGACTTGTACAGTTAACCTTATATACCTGGACCCCCACATTCTGCAATAAATCAATCAAATATTCTTATTGACTTGTACAGTTAACCCTTAAATACCTGAACCCCACATTCTGCAATAAATCAATCAAATATTCTCATTGACTTGTACAGTTAACCCTTAAATACCTGAACCCCACATTCTGCAATAAATCAATCCAATATTCTCATTGACTTGTACAGTTAACCCTTAAATACCTGAACCCCACATTCTGCAATAAGTCAATCAAATATTCTCATTGACTTGTACAGTTAACCCTTAAATACCTGAACCCCAGATTCTGCAATAAATCAATCAAATATTCTCATTGACTTGTACAGTTAACCCTTATATACCTGAACCCCAGATTCTGCAATAAATCAATCAAATATTCTTATTGACTTGTACAGTTAACCCTTAAATACCTGAACCCCAGATTCTGCAATAAATCAATCAAATATTCTTATTGACTTGTACAGTTAACCCTTAAATACCTGAACCCCAGATTCTGCAATAAGTCAATCAGATATTCTCATTGACTTGTACAGTTAACCCTTAAATACCTGAACCCCAGATTCTGCAATAAGTCAATCAGATATTCTCATTGACTTGTACAGTTAACCCTTATATACCTGACCCCCACATTCTACAATAAATCAATCAAATATTCTCATTGACTTGTACAGTTAACCCTTAAATACCTGAACCCCACATTCTGCAATAAATCAATCAAATATTCTCATTGACTTGTACAGTTAACCCTTAAATACCTGAACCCCAGATTCTGCAATAAATCAATCAAATATTCTCATTGACTTGTACAGTTAACCCTTATATACCTGAACCCCAGATTCTGCAATAAATCAATCAAATATTCTTATTGACTTGTACAGTTAACCCTTAAATACCTGAACCCCAGATTCTACAATAAGTCAATCAAATATTCTCATTGACTTGTACAGTTAACCCTTATATACCTGACCCCCACATTCTGCAATAAATCAATCAAATATTCTTATTGACTTGTACAGTTAACCCTTAAATACCTGAACCCCACATTCTGCAATAAGTCAATCAAATATTCTCATTGACTTGTACAGTTAACCCTTAAATACCTGAACCCCAGATTCTGCAATAAGTCAATCCAATATTCTCATTGACTTGTACAGTTAACCCTTATATACCTGACCCCCACATTCTGCAATAAATCAATCAAATATTCTTATTGACTTGTACAGTTAACCCTTATATACCTGAACCCCACATTCTGCAATAAATCAATCAAATATTCTTATTGACTTGTACAGTTAACCCTTAAATACCTGAACCCCACATTCTGCAATAAATCAATCAAATATTCTCATTGACTTGTACAGTTAATCCTTAAATACCTGAACCCCACATTCTGCAATAAATCAATCAAATATTCTCATTGACTTGTACAGTTAACCCTTAAATACCTGAACCCCACATTCTGCAATAAATCAATCAAATATTCTCATTGACTTGTACAGTTAACCCTTAAATACCTGAACCCCACATTCTGCAATAAGTCAATCAAATATTCTCATTGACTTGTACAGTTAACCCTTAAACACCTGAACCCCACATTCTGCAATAAATCAATCAAATATTCTCATTGACTTGTACAGTTAACCCTTAAATACCTGAACCCACATTCTGCAATAAATCAATCAAATATTCTCATTGACTTGTACAGTTAACCCTTAAATACCTGAACCCCACATTCTGCAATAAGTCAATCCAATATTCTCATTGACTTGTACAGTTAACCCTTATATACCTGACCCCCACATTCTGCAATAAATCAATCAAATATTCTTATTGACTTGTACAGTTAACCCTTAAATACCTGAACCCCACATTCTGCAATAAATCAATCAAATATTCTCATTGACTTGTACAGTTAACCCTTAAATACCTGAACCCCACATTCTGCAATAAATCAATCCAATATTCTCATTGACTTGTACAGTTAACCCTTATATACATGAACCACAGATTCTGCAATAAATCGAATCAAATATTCTCATTGACTTGTACAGTTAACCCTTATATACCTGAACCCCAGATTCTGCAATAAATCAATCAAATATTCTTATTGACTTGTACAGTTAACCCTTAAATACCTGAACCCCAGATTCTGCAATAAATCAATCAAATATTCTTATTGACTTGTACAGTTAACCCTTAAATACCTGAACCCCAGATTCTGCAATAAGTCAATCAGATATTCTCATTGACTTGTACAGTTAACCCTTAAATACCTGACCCCCACATTCTGCAATAAATCAATCAAATATTCTTATTGACTTGTACAGTTAACCCTTAAATACCTGAACCCCACATTTTGCAATAAATCAATCAAATATTCTCATTGACTTGTACAGTTAACCCTTAAATACCTGAACCCCAGATTCTGCAATAAGTCAATCCAATATTCTCATTGACTTGTACAGTTAACCCTTATATACCTGACCCCACATTCTGCAATAAATCAATCAAATATTCTTATTGACTTGTACAGTTAACCCTTAAATACCTGAACCCCACATTCTGCAATAAATCAATCAAATATTCTCATTGACTTGTACAGTTAACCCTTAAATACCTGAACCCCACATTCTGCAATAAATCAATCAAATATTCTCATTGACTTGTACAGTTAACCCTTAAATACCTGAACCCCAGATTCTGCAATAAGTCAATCCAATATTCTCATTGACTTGTACAGTTAAGCCTTATATACCTGACCCCCACATTCTACAATAAATCAATCAAATATTCTTATTGACTTCTACAGTTAACCCTTAAATACCTGAACCCCAGATTCTGCAATAAATCAATCAAATATTCTTATTGACTTGTACAGTTAACCCTTATATACCTGAACCCCAGATTCTGCAATAAGTCAATCCAATATTCTCATTGACTTGTACAGTTAACCCTTATATACCTGACCCCCACATTCTACAATAAATCAATCAAATATTCTTATTGACTTGTACAGTTAACCCTTAAATACCTGAACCCCAGATTCTGCAATAAATCAATCAAATATTCTCATTGACTTGTACAGTTAACCCTTAAATACCTGAACCCCACATTCTGCAATAAGTCAATCAAATATTCTCATTGACTTGTACAGTTAACCCTTATATACCTGACCCCCACATTCTACAATAAATCAATCAAATATTCTTATTGACTTGTACAGTTAACCCTTAAATACCTGAACCCCAGATTCTGCAATAAATCAATCAAATATTCTTATTGACTTGTACAGTTAACCCTTAAATACCTGAACCCCAGATTCTGCAATAAGTCAATCAGATATTCTCATTGACTTGTACAGTTAACCCTTAAATACCTGACCCCCACATTCTGCAATAAATCAATCAAATATTCTTATTGACTTGTACAGTTAACCCTTAAATACCTGAACCCCACATTTTGCAATAAATCAATCAAATATTCTCATTGACTTGTACAGTTAACCCTTAAATACCTGAACCCCAGATTCTGCAATAAGTCAATCCAATATTCTCATTGACTTGTACAGTTAACCCTTATATACCTGACCCCCACATTCTGCAATAAATCAATCAAATATTCTTATTGACTTGTACAGTTAACCCTTAAATACCTGAACCCCACATTCTGCAATAAATCAATCAAATATTCTCATTGACTTGTACAGTTAACCCTTAAATACCTGAACCCACATTCTGCAATAAATCAATCAAATATTCTCATTGACTTGTACAGTTAACCCTTAAATACCTGAACCCCAGATTCTGCAATAAGTCAATCCAATATTCTCATTGACTTGTACAGTTAAGCCTTATATACCTGACCCCACATTCTACAATAAATCAATCAAATATTCTTATTGACTTCTACAGTTAACCCTTAAATACCTGAACCCCAGATTCTGCAATAAATCAATCAAATATTCTTATTGACTTGTACAGTTAACCCTTATATACCTGAACCCCAGATTCTGCAATAAGTCAATCCAATATTCTCATTGACTTGTACAGTTAACCCTTATATACCTGACCCCACATTCTACAATAAATCAATCAAATATTCTTATTGACTTGTACAGTTAACCCTTAAATACCTGAACCCCAGATTCTGCAATAAATCAATCAAATATTCTCATTGACTTGTACAGTTAACCCTTAAATACCTGAACCCCACATTCTGCAATAAGTCAATCAAATATTCTCATTGACTTGTACAGTTAACCCTTATATACCTGACCCCACATTCTACAATAAATCAATCAAATATTCTTATTGACTTGTACAGTTAACCTTAAATACCTGAACCCCAGATTCTGCAATAAATCAATCAAATATTCTCATTGACTTGTACAGTTAACCCTTATATACCTGAACCCCACATTCTGCAATAAGTCAATCAAATATTCTTATTGACTTGTACAGTTAACCCTTAAATACCTGAACCCCAGATTCTGCAATAAATCAATCAAATATTCTTATTGACTTGTACAGTTAACCCTTAAATACCTGAACCCCAGATTCTGTAATAAGTCAATCAAATATTCTCATTAACTTGTACAGTTAACCCTTAAATAACCAGATTCTATAATAAGTCAATCAAATATTCTCATTGACTTGTATAACAGTTAACAATTAAATACCTGAACCCCAGATTCTACAATAAGTCAATCAAATATTCTCATTGACTTGTACAGTTAACCCTTAAATAACCCAGATTCTATAATAAGTCAATCAAATATTCTCATTAACTTGTACAGTTAACCCTTAAATAACCCAGATTCTATAATAAGTCAATCAAATATTCTCATTGACTTGTACAGTTAACCCTTAAATACCTGAACCCCACATTCTGCAATAAATCAATCAAATATTCTCATTGACTTGTACAGTTAACCCTTAAATACCTGAACCCCACATTCTGCAATAAATCAATCAAATATTCTCATTGACTTGTACAGTTAACCCTTATATACCTGACCCCCACATTCTACAATAAATCAATCAAATATTCTCACTGACTTGTACAGTTAACCCTTAAATACCTGAACCCCACATTCTGCAATAAGTCAATCAAATATTCTCATTGACTTGTACAGTTAACCCTTATATACCTGACCCCCACATTCTACAATAAATCAATCAAATATTCTTATTGACTTGTACAGTTAACCCTTAAATACCTGAACCCCAGATTCTGCAATAAATCAATCAAATATTCTCATTGACTTGTACAGTTAACCCTTATATACCTGAACCCCAGATTCTGCAATAAGTCAATCAGATATTCTCATTGACTTGTACAGTTAACCTTAAATACCTGAACCCCAGATTCTGCAATAAATCAATCAAATATTCTCATTGACTTGTACAGTTAACCCTTATATACCTGAACCCCAGATTCTGCAATAAATCAATCAAATATTCTCATTGACTTGTACAGTTAACCCTTAAATACCTGAACCCCAGATTCTGCAATAAGTCAATCCAATATTCTCATTGACTTGTACAGTTAAGCCTTATATACCTGACCCCACATTCTACAATAAATCAATCAAATATTCTTATTGACTTCTACAGTTAACCCTTAAATACCTGAACCCCAGATTCTGCAATAAATCAATCAAATATTCTTATTGACTTGTACAGTTAACCCTTATATACCTGAACCCCAGATTCTGCAATAAGTCAATCCAATATTCTCATTGACTTGTACAGTTAACCCTTATATACCTGACCCCACATTCTACAATAAATCAATCAAATATTCTTATTGACTTGTACAGTTAACCCTTAAATACCTGAACCCCACATTCTGCAATAAATCAATCAAATATTCTCATTGACTTGTACAGTTAACCCTTAAATACCTGAACCCCACATTCTGCAATAAGTCAATCAAATATTCTCATTGACTTGTACAGTTAACCCTTATATACCTGACCCCCACATTCTACAATAAATCAATCAAATATTCTTATTGACTTGTACAGTTAACCCTTAAATACCTGAACCCCAGATTCTGCAATAAATCAATCAAATATTCTCATTGACTTGTACAGTTAACCCTTATATACCTGAACCCCACATTCTGCAATAAGTCAATCAAATATTCTTATTGACTTGTACAGTTAACCCTTAAATACCTGAACCCCAGATTCTGCAATAAATCAATCAAATATTCTTATTGACTTGTACAGTTAACCCTTATATACCTGACCCCCACATTCTGCAATAAGTCAATCAAATATTCTCATTGACTTGTACAGTTAACCCTTAAATACCTGAACCCCACATTCTGCAATAAATCAATCAAATATTCTCATTGACTTGTACAGTTAACCCTTAAATACCTGAACCCCAGATTCTGCAATAAATCAATCAAATATTCTCATTGACTTGTACAGTTAACCCTTAAATAACCTAGATTCTATAATAAATCAATCAAATATTCTTATTGACTTGTACAGTTAACCCTTAAATACCTGAACCCCACATTCTACAATAAATCAATCAAATATTCTCATTGACTTGTACAGTTAACCCTTAAATACCTGAACCCCAGATTCTGTAATAAGTCAATCAAATATTCTCATTAACTTGTACAGTTAACCCTTAAATAACCCAGATTCTATAATAAGTCAATCAAATATTCTCATTGACTTGTATAACAGTTAACAATTAAATACCTGAACCCCAGATTCTACAATAAGTCAATCAAATATTCTCATTGATTTGTACAGTTAACCCTTAAATAACCCAGATTCTATAATAAGTCAATCAAATATTCTCATTAACTTGTACAGTTAACCCTTAAATAACCCAGATTCTATAATAAGTCAATCAAATATTCTCATTGACTTGTACAGTTAACCATAAATACCTGAACCCCACATTCTGCAATAAATCAATCAAATATTCTCATTGACTTGTACAGTTAACCCTTATATACCTGACCCCCACATTCTACAATAAATCAATCAAATATTCTCACTGACTTGTACAGTTAACCCTTAAATACCTGAACCCCACATTCTGCAATAAGTCAATCAAATATTCTCATTGACTTGTACAGTTAACCCTTATATACCTGACCCCCACATTCTACAATAAATCAATCAAATATTCTTATTGACTTGTACAGTTAACCCTTAAATACCTGAACCCCAGATTCTGCAATAAATCAATCAAATATTCTCATTGACTTGTACAGTTAACCCTTATATACCTGAACCCCAGATTCTGCAATAAGTCAATCAGATATTCTCATTGACTTGTACAGTTAACCCTTAAATACCTGAACCCCAGATTCTGCAATAAATCAATCAAATATTCTCATTGACTTGTACAGTTAACCCTTATATACCTGAACCCCAGATTCTGCAATAAATCAATCAAATATTCTCATTGACTTGTACAGTTAACCCTTAAATACCTGAACCCCAGATTCTGCAATAAGTCAATCCAATATTCTCATTGACTTGTACAGTTAACCCTTAAATACCTGAACCCCAGATTCTGCAATAAATCAATCAAATATTCTCATTGACTTGTACAGTTAACCCTTAAATACCTGAACCCCAGATTCTGCAATAAGTCAATCAGATATTCTCATTGACTTGTACAGTTAACCCTTAAATACCTGAACCCCAGATTCTGCAATAAATCAATCAAATATTCTTATTGACTTGTACAGTTAACCCTTATATACCTGAACCCCAGATTCTGTAATAAGTCAATCAAATATTCTCATTAACTTGTACAGTTAACCCTTAAATAACCCAGATTCTATAATAAGTCAATCAAATATTCTCATTGACTTGTACAGTTAACCCTTAAATACCTGAACCCCACATTCTGCAATAAATCAATCAAATATTCTCATTGACTTGTACAGTTAACCCTTAAATACCTGAACCCCAGATTCTGTAATAAGTCAATCAAATATTCTCATTAACTTGTACAGTTAACCCTTAAATAACCCAGATTCTATAATAAGTCAATCAAATATTCTCATTGACTTGTACAGTTAACCCTTAAATACCTGAACCCCACATTCTGCAATAAGTCAATCAAATATTCTCATTGACTTGTACAGTTAACCCTTAAAAAACCCAGATTCTACAATAAGTCAATCAAATATTCTCATTGACTTGTACATTTAACCCTTAAATACCTGAACCCCAGAATCTGCGAAAAGTCGATCAAATATTCTCATTGACTTGTACAGTTAACCCTTAAATACCTGAACCCCACATTCTGCAATTGTGTTGGGAAAAAGTCTTAAATGATATCAAATTTCTCCACTTTCCTTGCTAGCATTACAAGTATGCATTCAAGGAAAGCTGAGACATTGAACTATACATTGATGTACATGCATTCACTATACCATGTAAAAATATGTTAACTCATTGAATATGAAAGATCTTTGTGTATTTGTTCATTTTTGTCGAAATCTGCTGTGGTGTTTGTTGTATATCATACTTAAGCTAAATAAAGTTTTTAAACCATGGACGATGCTTATCCCCGGTTTTCATAACGCAAGCAGATGAGAGTACATGACTCCTCCTGGATGGGACACCAGTCCATCACAGATTAACTCCCCAACAGTGCTAATAATCATTTTACAGCTGAGTAGATGGAAAGAAGTAGTGTAAAGTGTCGTGCCCCACAATGCAGCACTCACAACAGGAATCGAGCCCAGTACACGAGCACGGCTCCTTCATCACTGCACCTCTACTACTGTATATTGTAATAACAAACCTATGTGGCCTATGTACAAACGTACTACATAGTACTATGTACTAATACACGTACAATACGGCAGTCTGGGCTATAGCGTACAGTATAGTATAGTACAATTGCCTCTGTGTAGCCTGCATAGGTTTACATTTAATCAAATTTTGAAGGAATAAAATTAAGTTATTTCCGTATTTTGATGGCTATAATCCTTTGTACATCAACATAGCTGTAGCATTTAATTTGTGAATATATTTTGTATGAAACTGATAATTATCAAAACAACCATTTTTATCTGAAAGTGAATTTTAAAAGGAGTTACTTTTTTCCATGTATGGTTACTTGCTGAGGTTTATCAATATGCTTTACTTGTTGCAATGTGAATGAATCTAAGTGGCATTTGTTGATGAAAGTAACCCTGTAATATTTGTTCAAAAAAAAAAAAAATTAGTTGATAAAACCTTCAATTTCCATACTTGGTCTGTTTGAATATTTATAATAAGATTTATATAAATGAACAGAGTTAACCCATAATTTATCGTGCGTTATCACGGATTAAACATAGAAACTGTGTCATGATATCGGTGGATCGCCTCATGCATCCCTCGATATGGTGCCCCAGCTTCTATGGTTAATCCGTGACAACGTACGATGAATTATGGGTTAACCAATTATTCAGTTATAATTTTTTGATTGGTTCGCATTTCAACCAACTGCTATACCCGCTTCCTTCAATCATATTCTAAATAAATTACTGTAGTAACCAATCGACTCTCTCGATCAAGCATTCATGTAGCTCTGTGGGTAAGTCTATAGCCTACGTAAGGAGTTTGAATCTCATCAAGTCAACATATTTATTTGTTCTTCTTTTCCTCTTATTTGAATTTTTCAAATCTGACAGTCTGACTTCACATTTTGGTGTGATTTTAAGGTTTGAATGTCTATTAACAATAAATTTGCACTGCTCTGTTCAACTCAGTCTGGAACCTGCAGCTGTGTCATGTTACCACACATACTATATGTGCATGTACCCTTATACGAATCTTCCTACACACAATGTGTATACGCTGAGTGAACAATTGTAATACGCAGGCTCTAGTTGATTTCTGATGAAGTGTGTAAATACTGCTCCAGTGCTTGCTGACAATATTGCGATTTGTTTTGAGATAGGACCACCTCTTTAAGTCTCCATTGGGGGCCGCATCACAAAGGCTTTATGCGACCGACACTCGACCGACGGTAGACCAGTCGCGGATAGAGCCCGACCCAAAAACAGCACAGAGTTGCCTTTTGAATCAATGTAAACACAAGCAACACACGGCCACGCATTCACTCTTAGTTTGTATGCACTGAATGCACTGTACAATGTGTGTGAGCTTTCTGTGTTCATCTTGGTATGAATGGGAATTAACTGCGCGAAAGTTCAAGAACTCTTAAGATTGCCCATGGTTCGTTAATGAAAATATCGATTTTGTTTTGAATTTGACCTTCTGAAGTGGCATGTACTTGTAGCTACATATATATGCATATAAACTTTGGCAAGTTCAATCTATGTTCTTTTATAGTGTAGTCAGAAGGCCTACATTAAAAGTGCTTCACAGGCTTGAAAAAAATCGCATAAAATATCATAGACATACAGATCGTGATCGTTGCTGGTTTTGTGCCTCTTTACTCTCTAAATAGTCCTATTTGTTTTAAAGCCAATCATTATCTAGATGAATTTAATTACTCCTTTTTTTTCACAGAGAATGTAAATAAATTTTTAAAAGCATTTCTTGTTTTCCCACCAAGAGTAATTAGAACACAAATTAGTTTTTTTTTCCATCTTTTTCCCCCATAAAGTTTATTTCAGTACAGCCAGAAAAGACAAGAAAAAACAAGACTTAACAATTCATATTCAACATAATTTCTTCAAAAATAATTAAAAAACAATAAAAAAAAAACATTTGTTCCTAATCTAATTTATAGGCCTAAGAAAAGAAACACAAGGGCATGGGGAAATAAAGCTCCCACTTTTACCATAAACATTCTTACCCATACAGTAGGTGGGTTGGGGAAGGGGGAATTTCATTCTCAAAATGTCCATTTGGTCCCTCTTATTTTATCTTCGCATGTTGGCCTGCATGTATGTCCAAGATACTGCTTTGTGGCGATGGGTTCCTCTTTAAGTATATAGAAATACCATGTACAAACTGAATTGTAATGCAATGTGGGAGCAAAGTAACAAAATCACATTTTCCAACCGAAATCGGGTGGGAGAAACCATGAAATACACTATGATACAAACAATTCATCATAGAAAAATTAAGAGAAGAAAAAAAAAAAAAATGAAGCTACACCACTCCACCCCCCCCCCCTTATCTCCCTTGCATTCCTGTGTTGAAGAAATTGATTAAGGTTTACCCCTCCCCAAACTGACATTTATTGTAGGGCCTAAGCCCTTTATTGAGAGGGGGACAAAAGTAAGTGTCCCCCGGGAATTACGGCCCTGTACCCACTGTTAATTGACCAAACCCCCTTTTGAATGAAAATATAAGCCTTCCCCGCGATACAGAACAAAAGTAGAGTTACACAACTCCCACCCCCTCCCCGAAATTTATTAAGGGATATTCCCTCCCCGAAACTGACATTTATAAACCCCAAGGCTTTATACATCTTTCAGATATTACCCCCTTCCCTCCCCCATTAATAGACTTCACACCAAATATGCATCAACATATCTTTTGAATGAAAATATTGAACATTCCCCACGATACAGAAAGAAAGTGGAGTTACACCCTCCCCCTTCCCTTCCTCTTTGCTTTCCCGTTTAAAATTTGTTAACGGATATCCCTCCCGAAACTGACATTTACTAGCCCCTTTGATCTTTCAAATATTCCCCTCCCCTCCCTCCCCTCCCCTGTTAATTGACTTCACACCAAACATCTCTTTTAATTAAAATATTAAGCATTTCTCCACGATGTTATGGAAATTTTTCATGTCATGCAAGCGCGTAATGAAACAAATCCAGGCACTGCAATATTATAATTGGTCCTAAATATTCATACGCTTCCATATATGCTTTGGGACCCAGGGTGATGATAACATTATACGTTATTATAATCTTAAGGCAATGTTAATCAGCATTGATTATCAAATCTTGCTTTCTTGATATACTCGTAGAGAATAAGAATCATTTGATAATGAATACTTGCTTCTACCGTTCAAATATTGACAATTTCAAAGGGAGATATGTTTAATGAGCTATGTTACTACCACAGTACGCATCGCGGTATCGCCACATGGTAATTAGCATACCCTGACCGTAAGATCTATAAGTAAGCTACATTGCCTAATATAAGACCAGCTCCCACCTGTACCTAAAACTTATATTCACACACAAAGTGATACGCTCCTTGTGTACTTGATACCCTGGGATTCATTCCATCAACGATGTGCTAGCTTCAATGTGTTCAGGTGTTAGAAGTAGTATGCATTTTATGACTGAAAACAGTCAGAATTATCATTCTTTTGATTGCATTTGTTCCCAAAACGTTGAAATTTTGTTATTTTTAGATTACAATACATATAAACACCATTGCTCTTAAGAAAATATGCTTTGGTATAAAATCTTCTGGGACTAAATTATATCAAACAATAACATTATCTGTGTAACTCATTATCTGAGAAAACTTCGACTTGGCCCAGATTTTTGTTAGCATATTATACATAGAGAATACCAAGCCCCCCCCCTCCCCCTCGACCTTAATTGTGTTACAATGTACCAGATTTTAAGATAATAATTTTGTTGGCAAACCAGAAATAAATTTTTCCAACCCGATTATGACTGGGTGAGCTAGGGCAATTGTTTACCATTGTTTGCTGTGTATTTCTGTATAGAGTGAATATTTCTGGAAGAATATTACTTAAAGTACAGTAGACCTATCTTGTACTTTAAATTTCTGACTTAAGTGACTCATCCCACCTAATTTTCGGTAGAAACATTCTGCCTTTGACAATACCAGTGAGAGAAAGAACCTAAACACTCAAATTCTCATAGGCGCAGATCACGGGGGCAAGGATATAATCCACTCCCCACCCACTGCCCCTATTCTCCATATTACATTTGCAAATTTTGTACGAATTTACTTACTAGTGAGTAGTTATTTCAATGTTGGGAAATTTCGTCAAACCTAATGTAGGCCAATTACGGATTTATAAAATGACTTTGTTTTCATAAGTAATGATAAGTTTCCACAAAAATATCAATATTTCAGAAGGATTTCGAATTCAATAGCTTATTGGAGAAGGAAAATGGGTGGGGTTTATTTCCTTTGAAATTAATTTCTCAGTGTGAAGAAAACGTGTTTGTTTATGGCTGATGGTACTGATGGTACAAGTAACTAGAACAGTAGAAGACTTTATGATAAAAAGGTCATGTAAGAGTAATTTTTTTTACAATAATTTATTGTTTACGATATTCTTACTGACCTATTTACAGTTTTCATTTAAACCCCAAGTCGTACCCTAAATATTTCACAATCGCTCCTTCAATTGCCTATTCTAAAAATTCAGGCTCATGTATGATGTAATATTACATAACAAGCAAGAGTCCCTTGCAGTGTCTGATTTATGACACTACACCCATAACTTTCTTTTTGTGTTGAAACAGTGTTAATTTATCCAGTCAGCTCAGTGAAAAAAGAGATCTACTTTTACTTTGGCCTGGTTCCACTGTGACTTAAAGAGTTTAAGGAGTATATGTAAAAATAATAAAGAGGTATAAACATTGTAAATACTGATTTATCATCATTGATGCATATCATTGGAAACAGCAAAGAGCACATTTTGCATAGAAGAAAGTGTTTCATAAAGACTGATGAATACTAAATTTGAAGGGTAATTTACGGGGTGATTTCGTGATCGTCATATTTTTAATTTGATTTCTTCTTGTGAGGGGTCTTGCAAGCCAAAGCTGCATTTGTATGACTGAACCAAGCACAAAATAATAACATTTACGTCTTACAAAACTTGTAGAACCTCAAGTTGCAATTCTCCCTCACAATGTTTGCAACTTATTTACTCGCAATCTGAAATGATGAGTTGTTAAATGAAGGAGGAGGGGGGTGTAGCCCACTCATGAAATAAACTTCAAGCCCCATCTCCCGATTTGTATTGATACTACAAAAACAATATTTTTCGTAAATGTGATGGGCCGCATAGGCGGGATTTTGGGGGAACGGTTCCAACTTATTTTCTCCATGATTTACATTTTCTGAATTGTGGTATATCTGTATCTTCGTACAATTTTAATAACCCCCCCCCCCCCTCCTCCCCACAAACACACACACACACATACACTTGCTGTGGGTTAAGTGCAGTGGTGGCGCTAGGATTTTGGTCATATGGAGCAAGAGTGGCAATTTGGTCTCATGGGGGAGCAAAACTTATATATAGGATACATACATACATACAATACATACATACATACATACATACATACATACATACATACATACATACATACATACACTATATACATACATACATACATACATACATACATACATACATACATACATACATACATACATACATACATACATACATACATACATACATACATACATACATACATACATACATACATACATACATACATACATACATACATATAAGATATATTACGTAGCTTTACACAATTTTCTGGCGGGCAAATGGGCAGAAAGCGATCTCGTGGGGGAAGGGGAAGGGGATGCCCCCCCCCCCTTGTAGTGCCGTGCTAAGTAAAGTGATGATCATAAAGCAATTGCAATTCCTCCCAAATTATTTTGGAAGAATTAAAATTTCAGTTGTTTTTAATTAGTGAAACGTAAGTAGCATTGACTTAAATGAAACTGACAAAAGAACAAACATTTTATATCACTCCCTTCTTTTGCAATACATTGCTTTAATGCAAAAGTTCACGCGACGAGGTATGATATATGAACCCTGGAAATAAATGTTTTCAGCACTATACAGGTGGCCTGTATTTCCAAGGGCAGCTTATATTTAGTTGAATTAACTCCAAATGTCACAGACAAAATATCAAGGGCTTGGGTATACTGTACATTTGGTTTTAAGTAAAAGATAAAATTTTGTTAAAAAGTTATAATGCAAACCAAACTCTTGTAAACTGAATAAGGGTATTGTAAACACCACATCTGTTCCTTGTCAGTATGAGACAAAGTAGGCCCAATGAGTGATTATACAGAAGTAGATGCAAAGGACAGTGGAGGTAAATACGACACAACATTTTCATTTGAAACTCAAAACAACACTTTTGAAGTTCGAATGCATGTGTATTTTTTCAGGTACAGTAAGATACATTATATTTTGGAATCTTTATTTCTCCCGCGACAAACGTACTTACAGTATCATACAGTGATTTACCATGCATGAACTATAGCACTAAGTTAATAGTACAAGATTGCTGGCAGAAAGTTATACCAGGGAGTTGGTAAGAACTTCCTGGTTATACATGAATCCACCGGTCATGCTGTCAATTGTTGAAAAGGAAAACATTGAATGGTATTTGCTTCTTTAAAAACAAAAATTAATAAAATCCGCAGTGGACGAACTTCTTCTCAAGGTTTTTGTCATGATGAAAAATTCATTGACACATCTAATCACTGAGGCGTACCATACGTGTATGTACAGTAAAGTTTAGTGTGCGTGAAGTGTATGGCATTTTAACTTGTCTGGGTTGTGTTGGAAAACATAACAAGTTGTGCGTCGCGTTTGTGGTGTTTGGTTGGGTCGGCCTCCCTCGTACGACCAGGCCATAGAGCCTTTGTGACGCGGACCCTTATGTACAAACATTTTTGATCTAATTGTCAATTCTGAAGCTAGCGCCAAGTAAAAATTGATATTATCATGTAAATTGCTATATATTAAATTCAATTGAATTATAACCATATTGTTCTCCACAATTTTCAAATATTAATAAGAGTAAAACATTTTGCCCACTTTCCTCGCTCCTATACTCACTCAGATTGCAATGGACCCCTGGACCCCTTACCATGACAATATGATTGAAAGACAGAGTAAACTTTTGCTTGGTTGAACCATGCAAAAGTATCCTCTAGACTTCATTTAAAAACTTTCAACACCATCTCAATTAATCACTGTGAATATGATATCTTTTCCCAGCTGATAAATTTACGTCAACTACAGTATGAAGTTCAGTGGAATACTTACATAGTAGATTCTTGGACAGAGAAATTAAAAGTATGGGTATTGCTTTCATGATATGGCTGTATTACGTATTGACTATCGTGGAGAAAAGTATCTTTCAATAATTTTTAAGAAAACTGACTCCCAACAAAAATTGTTAATAACAGTACTTCTGCTATACTTATGTATGCATATAAATGATGAAAACAAGAAACAACAAAGATTTCCATCTAGCAGACATGATCGCATGACTGTTACGTTCTAGATTTCATTAGAATGTTGCCCATATATTAGAGAAACCTTTCTTTTCAAATTGCATCCCAACATTAGAATGTTGAACATATATTAGAGAAACCTTTCTTTTCAAATTGCATCCACACATTAGAATGTTGCCCATATATTAAAGAAACCTTTCTGTTCAAATTGCATCACAACATTAGAATGTTGCCCATATATTAGAGAAACCTTTCTTTTCAAATTGCATCCCAACATTGGAATGTGGCCCATATATTAGAGAAACCTTTCTGTTCAAATTGCATCACAACATTAGAATGTTGCCCATATATTAGAGAAACCTTTCTTTTCAAATTGCATCCCAACATTGGAATGTGGCCCATATATTAGAGAAACCTTTCTCTTCAAATTGCATCCTAACATTAGAATGTTGCCCATATATTAGAGAAACATTTCTCTTCAAATTGCATCCTAACATTAGAATGTGGACCATATATTAGAGAAACCTTTCTTTTCAAATTGCATCCCAACATTAGAATGTTGCCCATATATTAGAGAAACCTTTCTTTTCAAATTGCATCCACACATTAGAATGTTGCCCATATATTAGAGAAACCTTTCTTTTCAAATTGCATCCCAACATTGGAATGTTGCCCATATATTAGAGAAACCTTTCTTTTCAAATTGCATCCCAACATTGGAATGTTGCCCATATATCATTACAGAAACCTTTCTTTTCAAATTGCATCCCAACATTAGAATGTTGCCCATATATTAGAGAAACCTTTCTTTTCAAATTGCATCCCAACATTAGAATGTTGCCCATATATTAGAGAAACCTTTCTGTTCAAATTGCATCCCCACATTAGAAGAATCACAACATTGTTGCCCATATATTAGAGAAACCTTTCTTTTCAAATTGCATCCCAACATTAGAATGTTGAACATATATTAGAGAAACCTTTCTTTTCAAATTGCATCCACACATTAGAATGTTGCCCATATATTAGAGAAACCTTTCTTTTCAAATTGCATCACAACATTAGAATGTTGCCTATATATTAGAGAAACCTTTCTTTTCAAATTGCATCCACACATTAGAATGTTGAACATATATTAGAGAAACCTTTCTTTTCAAATTGCATCCCAACATTGGCCAAAATTGGAATGTTGCACATTTATATTTCCAAAACTGTTTTTTTTCTTTCTTCAAATTGCATCACAATATTGCACATCTATTACCAAGCACTTTCTTTTCAAATTACATCCCAACATTTGATAAGGTGTCAAACAGGAGAAAGTGCAAGACTTTTGTCCTTGAATGTGTAGCTCATGTAAGAGTAGCTTTACAATAACACAGGTTGTTTATGTTACACATGGCAACCAGACAACTCTCTCATATATGATTATCAGTCAGATTTCACACTAAGATTACATATTTGGGAAGGGGAAAATTTTCCTCCCTTGTGTAATTTTGGGGGGTGGATTTTTAAAGAGAGGGGAGGATTTCTTTTGGAAAATTACCAAAAAGGTCAAAATACCAAAAAAGGCCCAAAATACCATGCACACACAAAAAAGAGGCCAAAAATACAACAAAAAAAGGCAAAAATTTGGCGGGAAAATGCCAAATTTGACATTTTTCAGCCAATTCTTTTAATCTCTTTTTTTGGAGGGGACATTTCCCCCTCTTCAATTACTTTGGAGCGGGAATTTGATAATATGTGCAGGAATCCCGCAATCCCACCCACACCTTAATGTGAATACTGCTTTCAATATCAAAATTTAAAGCTCCACTTATACAGATTAATCTAAATTTCCTTGAGGGGTTAAAGACAAACATGTTTTTTACTAATTGTGTCAATGACACTCACTCTTTTATCAATCATATATGCAACCCCCAAAGCTATTCTACGATATTTATGAATCACACTGAAACTCAAGCATTCACATTCCCAGTCCTCCAGGAAATATAAGCTCATGCATCAAATCAATTCTCAAGTTTGAACATGGAATAAGTTTCATATATCAATCTAAGGTTACACAGAAATGTCAGACAATTTGTTGTGACTTTACAATAACACACTGTACTTAGATAAGAAATCAAAACAATTTTTAGAAATCTACAGCTTCATCAAATCTAATGGGATACCCTCAATCTTAAATTGTTAAGCTGAATTTATCTGTATGTTTATTCAATACCCATTTTAAACCAGGGAAGTATAATGCACCCTACTTAGATTTTGTATTCATTTGGAGATATCTTATGTTTCCTTAAGCATAGAAGACAAAACTAATCTTACATCAACATCATATGTAAATATCACAGCAGATCTTTGTTAATTAAACCTCTGATTATTAATAGAGTTCCAAACTCAAGCATCTTTATCTTATATGAGCTTTAATTTCAAGTAATTTTAGGCCGTGTATTATTGTATCTTGGTATCTAGGAGTGAACTCAAGGTGGTGGGGACGATATTCTAGAACATTTTTTTTGCATGGTTTGGCCATTTGTCGGAATGCTAGGAATTATGTGTGCATCTCATTTGCATAAAATGTAGAGAATTTTAAAGGTATGTACAAGTAGATGGTAAAAGTTATAGTGAGTTGTGGATTACTGTAAATTTGGGAATTTGAGGAATGTACTCACATCAAAAGGCTGTGATATTGAAACACTAGATGTTGAGGGGTGTGACAGGATTGGGGAGCTGTATTTCTACTCTAAGGCTGTGTGCCTGTGTTATGCTGCTGTGTGCTTCTGGGAGCTACCATGTTGATTGACTTTATAGTGAAGCTCCAAATTTTGTGGGAAATGTCACCATGGCCAATTAAATACCATCGTGTTTAATTGTGAGTATCGTAAACTCGTAGTGATTAGTAATTAAAAAGTATTATTTTGCATTTTGAAATGTTTCCTGAAGATTAATCAAGTAAAGACAACAGTCTTCCCATACATCATCAAAGAGAATCTTGACCAGGACGAAATTGTTAGAGAATTTGTAATTGTATTAGTAAATTGAAGAATGTGAAGAAGTGACCAAATCAATCGTTAAATATGGAATTGAGGGGAGGTTTATTGAAATTAGGCCCTTCTGTTTTCATTAGTATATTGTAATGCTAGAATACATTAAAGATATGATCGTAGTGATAAATGATTAAATGCCACGTATACATTTGGGCATGGCTTGGAATTAACAACGTTATTAAATTGTGGAATAAATTATCTGATTGATAATTATAAACCAGCTATAAATTAGAATAATTACAATCAAAATTATATTATAATTGATTACAAAACCAGAAATTAGATGGCATCATTGTCTTGTCATTTAAGGGCAGCTTGTGTGGTACGGAATTACAGAAATATATTAACTTCAGAACATTCAGAAGTCTGACAAACATAAAAAAGTTGAATAAACATGTAGTGGAAGCGCTTACTGCATGGATACCGATCAGAAGGACAGAACTGCCTGACTATATATAACTGATTCTACAGTCCTTTACAACCAGGCTCCTTTAGCTATTTTTGTCGGCTTCAGTTACCCATAAGTAAGAAAGTGCTTTAAAAGGAAAGGCTAACACTGGGTGATGCTCCAGCAAGCAAACCATTGCAAGAGTCAACAGTATTGTTGAAAAGTGTCCTTGTGTTAGCCTGGCATTGTTTGTTTGTTTCTTTGTAATTATTATTATTCTTTCTGCTCCATATTTGCCTCAGCGAGAGGAGGCACCCAGAATAAATTAATTTCCTATAAACCTGACTTTTGTTGTCTTTTGTTCGGTTTTTGAGGATTTTAAAGTGAATTGCTAATCAGTCACATGGTGCACGGGAGTCGTGCGGTGACAAGCAGATATATTCAAGTTCAAAAGTCCTAAATAAAAAGGAGTAGTGAAAAAATGACTGGAATTAGACTATATTGCCTATTTTGTTGAAACATTTCTTAAAACCTCAAATCATTATATATCACTGGGGTATGTTAACAGATTACAAAACATTATCAGCTAAGATTGACAACATTAAAAAAAAATTACCAAATGTTTTAACTCAATTAAAATGTTTGAATTTGTTACAATATACATTGAAATTACAAGACATTAAATGTGTGGCATTGTGCTATAGCAACTTCCTGCATCAGTCCTTTTAAAAGAAGCTGTGACATATTTAAAACTCAACCTCTCCTGAACAGATTGTAAGATATACAGAACAATTTTCAGTTCTGCCTGCCTTGTGTTTTCTTGCATACAAGATCAACATGAGATGCCACTAAACTATTTCTTTAAATTTTCACATTAAATCCAAAAATCTAATAAACTATATTGAATATAAGTTCTTTACATTAAAACACATTGAAATATTAGGTCAACAAATTTAGGGATCAAAATTGTATCCATTTTCTTACAGTAAATCCATTGCTTTGTTATATTTGGTCAAAATACTGTAAGTTTTTTAAGCTTCTTTTTTCAGATATAAAAGCCTTTCAATAAAATTAAAATCAAAATTGTCTTAAAATTTCTGCATAACTCTCAGCACTGAATCTTACAAGACAAATAATATTTTGGGTACTTACAATTTGATATTGGCAGTAGCTTTTCTGTCCCGTGTGATTATAGCGCCCTCTCCAGCTGAGTTACCACCAAGGATGATGTAAGACGGGGCCAGGAATTCCACTGTACTAAGGGTCTTCAAGGCGTCATCAAAACTAGGAGAAAGGAAGAAATATGCTTACAAAGATGGTAACATTTCTTTCACATAAATGAATTGATTGATCCTTACTCTACCACGTAGCGATAATATTGCCTTTTTGGATGCCCTATCTTTGACTCCGCCTCCTAGATGCATTTTCAAAAAAGTGCTAGTAGAGTAAGGGTTAATAACCCCGCAACAAGTGTGCCAATTCGAAAATATATGCACCATGGTCCCAGTAGGGGGCCCACCAGGTCACAGAAGCCGAACGAGCCCTTCAATAATTAGCCTGTACTTAACCTTTACTTTACCATGTGGCGATAATATCGCCGTTTTGGGTGCCCCGTCTTTGACACCGCCTTCCAGGCGCATTTTCAAAAAAGTGCTGGTAGAGTAAGGGTTAAAAGTACCACCATTTAAATTATATGAAGCAATTAATTTACTGTTTAAAGCTTATGCCTGTGGTTACACGACGCCAAATTGTTTTCACATCTATAATCAAACACAGAAATGGCAAAAATTATTTTTGATTTGTCCATTATAAACCTTTTGATATGTATGATTATTTATTCAATTTTGATTTTACAAACGAGGGACTCTTCGTCTTGCTGTACTGTTGAAAACTCAGCTCTGTACTTTGTGACTCTTCTTCTTCCAATTTTGCCATACTTTTCCAAAACAACACGAGGGCATAAAATACATGTCCATTAAACTTTAAATAACAAAAATAAACATGCAAAAGTTACAATTACAAATAGAGATTAGAGATTTTTAGCTGTTTTTACCTCTCCCCTTGCACAAAGTCTTTCAAATATGACCACCATTGCATTGGAAACCAAACACACACCTTCAAATAATGTCCAATAAAAATCACCCCACTTGGGTAGTGGGGTGATTTATGAGAATTATACCTACCTTCTATGCATCCCACCAACTAACCCCACAGGTCCTCACTATTATGTCATGGTGGTATATAAGTGAGACTTAGAGAGAGAAGGGGTATTAAATGGGTATAGAATTAAAGGGGCATAGAATACACGCCTTGTTTGCGCAAAAATGCCGCTGCTGCCCGTGTGATTTTCGTGAATACTCGGGGGCAGTGGATAGACCAAACGGCAATGCCCTGAAGACGAAGGTCTGGCTTTTGTATCTAAAGGTTAGAAACCTTCTGTGATCTGGATGAATGCATGTAAATGAGCATCTGACAGATATATCAAGTTGCCCATAGACCAGAATGAAGTCTGGGAAGGATGGAGTGTAGGGTTTCCATCTTGAAGGTTAACGGTTTGATAAACCTGTTTAATAGTTTTAGGTTTAGGATGGGTCTCCATTTGCCCCCTTTCTTTAGTGCGAGAAAGAAGTTTGACATGACCAGCTTTCCTGTCATCTCGCCCTGGAGACTTACAGCTCATTTGTCGAGGAGCGCTTGAATTTCTCCTTCCAACAGAGCTCTGGATCCGGAGGGTAGGGGGTGGGTCTTGGTATGCCCCCTTCTGGAGAGGGGTAAACTCGAGTTTGTATCCCTCTTGAATTGTTTTCAAGACCCAGTTGTCCTTTGTCACTCCTAGCCATTTTGAAGCGTAAGTCCACAGGCACTCTCCCCCCCCCCCTCCCCCTACAGGCCCTCCCACTAAAGGGGGTACCAGTGGGGTTTCAAAAAAACGCTTTCCCCTCCCTCGTCCCAACCCTCGGTAGGAGGCGCTGCGCCAAGCAGCGGGGAAAGAGCGTTGGCCCTGGTTCAACGTGACCAGGCCTGACCATTGGGAACGTGTGCCTGGCTGAGGTTTGTGGCGACTGGCGGAACAGAGGCAGCCTGCCTTCCATCACATCTTCCCAAGAGTGTATGTGCTCTGGGAGTGCCCAGGTGTCGTGCCGTGGCTGGTGGGATGGAGCCCTTGGCCTTGGCCGCCAACTTTATGTTGCGGCGAAGTACATCCTGTTTGTCCACCTGGCGAGACAAGATGTGTTTGAAATGGCCAGTGAATATATCTGCACCCTCCCTGGGTAGATGTCGCAAATTTAACATTGTAGTGTTAGAAAACCCCACCAGGGAAAGGAGGTTCTCCTTTCTTTCCCCTGTCACACAGTGGATAACGCATGCCACTTGATCTACTGTGGCATTAGCAGGCCTGCCAGACCCTCTAACATCGGTTGGGTCCTGGTTTGTAGCTCCTCTGGAGCATCACGCAGGGCCTCGGCTATACTTTCTGCAACCCAGACCCCCAGGGCCTGGTAGTTGACCGCCACTCTGACTGACCTGTCAAATAAGGCCCGTTGTCATAAGTAAATGCCCTTTTAAACGTGAGTATACTGCGTCACATCCGCGAGATCTCCGCCAGGATCTTAACAATAGACCTTCCATAGCAACCCACTCTAATCTGCCGCGTGAAAGACGCTACCGTTAGATTCACTACATAATGCAAACATGCACCTCCTGCTTCTCGTATGTGCGGCGCGTGTGAAAGTCAAGTTAACATGTACTATTAAGACGAAGAAATAAAGCAGTCACGATCGTACCTTAAATATTGATATTTGTCTGGTGTTTTTATTCTTAATTAATTAGTTCCTAAATGAATGAATAATTATCCCTATCAGAAAATCATATATTTCATGTACTTTCATTGTCAATTATACTGTTAAAAAACACTTTCTTCAATGAGGAACGAAAACATAGAAATCTTGGTGCCAAATTTGTTGGTGACTTCAAAGAAACAAACGTATGAAATATTAAGGGATTTTTTTTTGGAAGTTATTCCCCTAATTGTTTCATTTTACTTTCTGGAACTGTTCACCATAATTGATAAAGAAATTACTAATGTTTTCCCCATTGAAGTTAACAAAATAATTTCCAACCATCCATGTGGACATAATTTATTTACAACCTCCTACCTGGTAAGCACGAGGCCACTCAATTTATCATACTTCTAGCCGCTAAGAAGAAAGTTCCACTGTACCATGGGAATTGAAAGTGGAAAACTTGTAAGTATATCTCAAATTCCTTTCTTAAAAGTACATAATTTTGGTTTTTTCTTTTAAAGTAGTTGTCGGTAGATTATTAAGAGATAAAAAACCCAGTTCAATGTGTCCTTTATTAAGTATAAATATAACGTCCCTAATACATTTAGTAGTACCTTCTGAATGTCAGACTTCCAGACAACATCAAACTTAGTCCTTCCCTCATTTCTTTTAAATCATCATTAAAGCCATTCCTCATGTGTTCTGATTCTATTCAATTTTAGGCTTATATTTGTTCTTATACTGTATGTATGTATTTTACAGCATTCTTAACTATTATTTCTTTTTTGTTCACATTGTTTTGCATTAATTGTTGTGTCGCTGCGCCATGAGCATCACTTTTGATGGATACTGGCGCATAACAAGTATTCATTGTTATTATTATTATATAAGTTCTCAACGAAGCTTGTCATGTATTGCGCAATAAACTGAGTTCCCAGGGTCCATGCCGTATCTAGTTTCATGTGAAGTAATGGGGAGAGTTAGAGGTATGATGGGATTTTCCAATCATATTATGTACACAAGCGAGACTATACATAATTGACAGCTCATGTAAATTTTCTGAAGTTCTCAAGAGTTAGTATAAGGTCTGACGGGGTCAGTTTTATTCCAGCATATTCTGAAACAATACATTTTAAAAACAAAATTACGAACATGAGAGATCACATACATTTATTCAAAGAATGTTAGGCTATGACGTTTTCATCTTTGATTTTATTCTGCATATGAGTTTTAATTTGTTTACAGTTTTAGATTCGCTACGGAAAAAGTATAGTTCTGTCATTCCCGGCTACATGGTCCCTACATTTTAAGTATTGGCCTATAGAATAAAACATATATAAATGTACACAATTGGGGGCAGGGGGATTTGTTTAAGTTTCAATTCGCATCTTATGCCCCTAAGTTTGGATAAGAAGCCATTCTCCTTCACGTTGAAGATGTGAGTTTACGGCCCCAAGATTCATTGTATGAACATGTGTTTCTGGATCTCATCCACCCCATGCCCATTTTAGAATTCAATTGTCTGATCAGTGGTGGCGGAACGTTCAACATATTGGGGGATTTAATGAGGTAAAGTGACATGTGATAACAATATTGCGGGAGCGGAGGGGGGGGGGAGGGGGAGGGGGGGTTAGGTCAAGTAATGTGATACATTTATCTTAAATTGTTGAGCGGAACCCCCCACACCCCCTTCGCAGCTCTGCCACTTCTGCTGATTGCAAGTCGTCATTGATGAAAGGACCTAAATAAAATGATTAAAACCTTGACATGAACGCACACGTTTCGCGTAACTACCATGACTACTTTGATATGAAATTCAAATTGGTTCTTCCCGTTTTTCTCTTTGTATTAAATTCAACATTCATCATATTCATGTTTGTTTGTTTGATGAGGGCTTAACAGCACCACGACAACCAGGGTCAAATTGTGCCTGAGAGGTCAGATCATTCTAGAGGTAGGAAGGAAAGGAAACAGGGGGAGAATGAGAGAAATTAAAGAACAAAAGGTCAGAAAGCTGTGATCGAGAGGGGAGGTGCATGGTTCAAACAAAAACAAAGTAGAGAGAGCGGGTGGAAGAGGAGAATTGAATATAGTTGTAGAGGGAAGCATGATGAAGGAAGGAGATAATTTTATCTGGAGGATTTTTCTGGAAGAACTTAGCAATTGAGTTGTGGGGAGCGAGGGAAGCTCTCGGCAGGTTGTACAGGAGGCAAGCAAGGAGAACATGATGGATTGTGAGGGTGCAATGGCAATTGTTGCATAATGTAACGATAATCGATCCTCTGGTCTAATCCAATTACTCGTTCCCACATTGAAAACAAAAAACCTGTAACTTGATACAAGGATAGAAGAAAGCGGGATTACATAATTTCCTCTTTGATATCGCTACTGCTACGAGAAAAATCTGGGTCAATGCCAAACTGCAATTAGAGCAGTGATACAGTCTAATCTGCTGCACCGTATAATCTAGTGCACTTGAAATAGCTTTTTAAATGATTAAGCCATTTTATTTTCACCTGAATCAGCACTGATGGGGCTGTTATGTAGCAATAAATATTCAAGTGTTTGAAGTTTTTATACAAAAAACCCAAAATGATTGTTTAACGTCCGTAACAACGCATGTTGAGAAACGCTATAGCGGCCACGTGTGAATTCCGCAACTGGGGAAGACAGATCACAAGGCGTGAGAATATTGCCGAGTTTTGAGCATGAGCAGGCTGTTACCTCATTAATTTATGACAACACGTGCTGCCGGTCATAAAAACAATAACAATACCCAGGCAAACATTTAATCCGTCTGTAAATACAATTGTTAGTTTGAAATAATTGTTACTCTTGAAAGTAAATGTTAAAAGACATGGATAAATCTGTATTTTTTTTCACTATAGGTGTAAAAGGAGAATTTCTTCAATGTTTTCATCGCACATTAACAGACTCTTAAAAGCTGGAACACTTTCAATGATAGGCCAAAGGTCATCGTTGCGTATGAATTTTCTTGATTTCTTTACATTGCTACCCTGCTTTAATTCATTGATTCTTGTGTGTTTCTAACCTTTCAACACAAATTCTTCTGGGCCAACTATTACTTTCGGAATAGGTAGATTGGAACAACAAAACATAGGGCCGAGGGGATTATAAAATCTTTGACATAGAGAGGAGAAGAAAAGACACACTGTAGCACATTTATATGGAATTTATAGAATTAATTTATATTTTCGGGATGGTAAGGTAGGATAAACATTCTTCATTTCAGTTTATTCTTGCCCTTACATGTATCCCAAAATTTAATTTACCTTTTTTTCAATATGGGAAAACTATGTTGAAACTTCAAGGGAATAAACAAAACAGGATATTGCTATTTTTTTCTCGAATTCATTTTGATGATCGTTATACCGCGGAGGGCATGGTGAGGTAGGATAAACTTCATTTTATTTTACTTTATAAGTTTATAATTACTTAATAAGTTGATAATTCTCCAAATATAGTCTTTTTCATATGGGAAAACTAAATCAAAGTTTTCCGGGAAATAAAGAAGACAAAACAGCAGATAGGTCCAACTATTTTCTGTTTCAAATTTATTTTGAAGATCGTGATCTCGTATGCCACAGCGGTCGCGTCCATCAAATGTGAATATTTTCACAATGACAAAGTCTTATAGTATATTGCGGCGGTTGTGTACATCTAATCTGTTCATTATCATGTTGGCAATTCGTATACCACGGCGGCCACGAAATCTCTCATGCGTGAATTACTTAGCTAATCAGAAATCGTGATACGCGGCGCCGAGTGTGGATGGTCTATTGTTAAAAGTCACCTGCATAGTAACAGTCTGAAGCTACGTTGGCTGCAATAATACGGCAGCCGCCGCTATTATAACAACGGGCCCAAGCGGAAGACTTCTTCTCGCTTTTAAGCGGCCGAGTTCTTAAGACGATTGCACCCCCGCACCATCAACACTAGGGTAGCCCCTTTCTGGGAGTGTTTCAGCATGGACCATACCTCATCCGGGATGGGAGGTATCTTTATTAGGGAGGTAAAATCCCCTTCCCTGACCCTTATTGCCTGGTTCAGGTTCCGGTCAGGCAGTCAAGTCTTTGGACACCTTTATTGCCCAGCCTTGGATCCTCCGGTGGATGGAGAGATCTACGGCAAACTTCCTAGCTGGGATTGCTGCCTCCCCTGCTGGGTTGGAGAGAAGGGTTCATTGAGACCGGTCAGTGTCCTTCTCTACCACGGGTGGGTCCACCACTGGAACCTTGCACTGACGCTGTAAAGCGTCCAGTAGCAGAGGAATGCAGGGGAGTGTCAGCCGGTTGGGCTAGTGGAAATAGAACCTCGTCCAAAACCATCCTTCGTTTCGCTGGTAATTTCCGCCACTGGCGCCAGAACCGTAAAAAGGGACAGTAGCATGGGAGTAGGGATGGTCCCCCTCTACGGGCAGGATAGGTGGCTCCTCCTCTCTGTCGGCAGCCAGGACTCTCCTTCCCCAAACTCCACGCCTGAAGCATATAGCTCTAGAGAGTCCCCCTGCAGAGCCAATCGCGGGGGAAGGAGACTCAGGACCCTCTACTGGGGCCCTTGAAACTGTCACGGCGGGAAGCTACGGTGGAAGCAGAGTGTCCAATGCCTTAGACAGCCAGGTCTGAAGCCTGGTTTCTAGTTTATCAAGCAAGGCGTTCTCGTCTGGGACTGTCTGATAAGTACGTTTAGAACGGAAACCGCGTCTTTGTCCAGACCTGCCGGAGCTGGAAGAAGGGGAGGAACCATGGTTTTTCCTCTTGTGCCTTTCTGACCTATGTCGGAGGGGCACTGTCTGGGGAGGGTCGAGGCACTGAGGCCTCGGAAAGGTCCTTCATCTCTTCTTCTGGAAAAGCCTCTGGGAATGGCATCTGCCTTAGTGAGGCCACTGTAAAAGTGGTGGCAAGGGGAGGTGGTAGTGGTGGTGGAAGAGAGGGTGGAGGAGGAGAAGCTGGTGGAGACCTGTCTCTTACTGAGGAGCCCTGAGTGAGAGACACCGACTTTCGTCTCAGCTCCTTGCATGCAAATGCTCTGCGTACACTCCCCTCTCTCCAACATTGGTATTCTGCCCACATGGCAGAATCCCAGTCTACGCAATATAAGCAGGGGACCTCCCTTAAACATATCCTGCGCACTCGAGATGTACATCCCCAGATCGCAGGCTTACAAACTTTTTACACTTCTGGCACCTAGGCCCACTCATTGGACGCTGGTTCATTGTGTCTTAATGCAAATTCAACAAGAATACAAAATTCGGCCTAGCTTTATCTTAAAAGCAGGCATGGGATTTAACTATAATAAGCTTATTAACGAATTTACAGACTGCTTACCAGTCCAGCTTTACTTTAAGCCGGTACGGATTTAAGTTTGGTTACTTTTATAATTATCAACCCTTTTAAGCTGGTTTATAAACCAGCATGGCTATACTTTTATCTATAAGAAGTAACCCGTGAACGGTTCTCAAATTTAAGCGGCGCGGGTTTAATTAACTGAGAATTCTTGCTGGCAAGGCTTGTGATAAAGCTGGTAGGCGTTCTGTAGAACCAGTACCGGTTTCTGTAAAACCTGCACAGGTTATAATCTGTTTATGACTTAAATGTATTTACCCGGCACTGTTTCCCTGAGAAACCAGCACGGGTTTAAACTCCAATAGCAAGGGTCTAAAGTCGGCACACTTTCCAGTCAGGCTTATTTTAGTATGACCGACACGGGTTTAAGTCTCAATGAATTCTCCCTGATGCGAGATTTTTTTTAAAACCAGTAGGGAATTAACTCTCCCCGGCATGGGTTCCTGTGAACCGCCACGGCTTTTTATTCTTTTAAAAACTTACTTAATTTTCCCTGTTGCGATTTTCCTGTGAAAACCAGCATGGGTTTAATCCTAACCGGCATGGGTTTCTGTAAACCGGCATGGATTCTTGTAAACCGGCACGGGTTTCTGTAAACCGGCACGAATTTCTGTAAACCGGCATGGGTTTCTGTAAACCGGCACGGGTTTCTGTAAACCGGCACGGGTTTCTGTAAACCGGCACGGGTTTCTGTAAACCGGCACGGGTTTCTGTAAACCGGCACGGGTTTCTGTAAACCGGCACGGGTTTCTGTAAACCGGCACGGGTTTCTGTAAACCGGCACGGGTTTCTGTAAACCGGCACGGGTTTCTGTAAACCGGCACGGGTTTCTGTAAACCGGCACGGCCTCTGTAAACCGGCACGGGTTTCTGTAATCCGGCACGGGTTTCTGTAATCCAACACGGGTTTCTGTAAACCGGCACGGGTTTCTGTAAGCCGGCACGGGTTTCTGTGAACCGGCACGGGTTTCTGTGAACCAGCACGGCTTATATTTCTTTCCGGTATGGATTTATTTGTAAAACCGGCACGGGTAAACCTTACCAAGCTGGCTTTCTAAAGCTGGTGCAGTTTTAAAATATTACCGGCAGGGCTTCCTATGAAGCCGGTGCAGGTTTGTATTAATAATGTATTCTTTCCTCTTTCTTACCGGTATGGGTTACTGTGAACCGGCACAGTTTCGGCACAGTTTATAAACTCCTGCACAAATCCCTTGCGGAACCTGCACAGGTTTATGTCTTAAATCTCTCGCCGGCATGGGTTACTGCAAACCAGCACGACTTATATATTGGAAAGGAAATAAACAAGGAACAACCTTTCTGAGATATCAAGCTAAGCCATGGCGTAACCTTGATAAATTGACAAAAAAACAAATTTTTCAAACTGGAGGTAGGACGAATGCAAGAATAACCTCCTTGATTATTCTGCATCTCTGTAAAAATGAAGAAGAAAAGTACAAATGTTAAGCATTGATGAGATAGAATATCATCTAATAATGCAAAAACATCGATAATAGTAGCTCAAAAGTCAGCCCCCAAGAAACTACTGAGGAAACAAGGGATACTGTCGCTAAATGATAAACATAGTTGGAGGCAAAGCCTAAGGCCCTCCAGAATCCTCAGACAGTACAGATGACATCATGTGACGTCATAGTGAGTAAAATCACAGACGCAGAATGGGGGCCAAAGTATATACAAAACTATAATGAGGATAGCCTAATTAGTACTATACCAATAGAGGCGTAACACTAGGCTAACAAGGGATGCACAGAGATAACAAAACAAGATATTCTCACATACCGTGGGCGTAAAGCCATGAAGGTTAGCTCAAAATGATCTGTGACACATGCAGAAAAAGATTAAAACCTCAAAATAGTAGTATATATACAAACAGGGTGAATGAAGCCGTAAATTTTGTTGTCTTTCTAGGCCAAGCTGTTGAAGCTAGCTCATCAAATCATGGATAAAATCTCTGCCTAAGCCTCAACACCTACCCCTGACGTCTGAAAAGGGCTTCAAATAATCTGAAACCTGAAGAAGGCAAAGGTAGGTAAAAACAGTGAAAATTACAGCTGACTAAAGTGTGAAATAAAATGTCAGACCTCAACGTCGATGTTTAAAGTATCGGGCGTTGAAAAAAAGTGAGACTTAGAGAGATAAAAGGCATTAAACGGGTATGGTGGGACTGCATCTGTAGCACTGTTTTTTGGTTGTATAGTTATAGTTACGGTGTGCTGACCATTTGTGGGTCAGGTTGCATATTTATAGCATAGAAGATAGGATATGATTTAAAGTAATCTTTAAATATGAAACTTTAGAAAAAATTCAAGCAACAGTAAGCCACATGTAAAATATACAAATTTTACTTTGAAATAACACCAAAAAGTATAATTTTAAAATACAGAGAACATTTGACTAGGAGCAAAATTTCATACCTCTTTGCATTTAACAAAACATCTCTAAGCTCAAATCCCATCCACTTTGCAGTATGAGTCCCCATAAGCCATTCAATAAGACCGTATCCATCAGCCAAATTACCACGTGAGTTCATGGACATGGTTAGAATTCCCTGGTGACATAGACATGAAGAAAAAGATACAGGATCTTAAAAGCAGAAAAAGATTTAAAATTTTTTCCATCCAATCAATCAATTACATTTGCAATTACTAAAAATGGACAAATTAATCAGAAACCTTTCAGCTCTACTGATGATTATCACTTCTCTAATTAGATTATTAAATCTTGATAATCTTAAAACATAGTACTGACAAACAATATTTGTTTTTGTTAATCAGTCCAGAATATCACAGAAAGATGTGATGATTCTAAAAGTGCAGGAAGTACAACGCTGATTTTCATCTCCATGGCAAGAATTTCCTCCCTTTTGCAAGATCTATCAAATTCAAAAATTCAATTCCTTGATTGAGATGGGGTGAACTGAAGGCATTTGTAAAGGACCAAATCAGATTGAAAAGACAATCAAATTAAACACAAATTCATGTTCTCTATCATATCATATTATGATTGAATCATCTTAAAAGTGTATGGAAACGAAGATTCAACTTTAAAAAATCAGATAAGCAATTAAATTAATTTTCTAAAATCTTTTAAAAGCTTCTTAAATATTCCTAGATTTGAATCTATTTCTTCGATTGCTGGCAAATAATCAAGACTTGAGCTGATAGCTCTAGGAGCTTCAAATAGGATGTGAGGAGGTGCAGTATATTGAAAGAAAGCCAAACTCATATTTAAAAGATACTAGTTTGATGCCTAGAGAAGTCCTGCATAGTGCCCTTGATCATTCCACTGCTTCAGTACCCTGGGAAGTATATGTTATGGGAAGTATATGTTATGGGAAGTATATGTTATGGGAAGTATATGTTATGGGAAGTATATGTTATGGGAAGTATATGTTATGGGAAGTATATGTTAACCCACAGTGGACTGAGGTTCCATTCGAGAGAATCATTTGCTCCCATTGGCTGGCACCAATGCCACCACTGGATTTTAATATATGCCTTCAGATTTGGGAAAAAGGATGAACTTTAACATTAATAACGAGCTTTCATTTTTGTTTTTCTCCAGGCTTTACAGAAAACTTGAATAAAAACAAGGTTGTTTTCTTTGAGAAGTTAAATAAGAAAGAGTACATACTTATAGTTATTTGTAACACACTTATCTAATCAGATCAAAGCACTAGTTGAGGCAAGAGAGTAATAGTGGGTATTAAATGAATGAAAACATTTAGGAATTCAACCGCAACTTGCTATCTTTTAGTTTAAAATTTCAATACAGGTGGTCCAAAATAATAAACCCTTAAATGCCAACTTTGTTTTTCACTTTTCGTTCTCTTTTAATTCTACCCTAATTCTACCCGATTAGCACAATAATAATAATAATAATAATAATAATAATAATAATAATAATAATAATAATAATAATAATAATAATAATAATAATAATAATAATAATAATAATAATAATAATAATAATAATAATAATAATAATAATAATAATAATAATAATAATAATAATAATAATAATAATAATAATAATAATAATAATAATAATAATAATAATAATAATAATAATAATAATAATAATAATAATAATAATAATAATAATAATAATAATAATAATAATAATAATAATAATAATAATAATAATAATAATAATAATAATAATAATAATAATAATAATAATAATAATAATAATAATAATAATAATAATAATAATAATAATAATAATAATAATAATAATAATAATAATAATAATAATAATAATAATAATAATAATAATAATAATAATAATAATAATAATTATAATTATAATTATAATTATAATTATAATAATAATAATAATTATAATTATAATTATAATAGTGATGATGATGATGATGATGATGATGATGATGATGATGGTGATGGTGACGGTGACGGTGACGGCTACGATGACGATGACGGTGACGATGACGATGACGATGATATGATGATGATGACGACGACGACGACAACGACGACGACGTCAAGCAAAAAGTCAAGCAGTGTAATCATTTAAATGCTAATTGGAAAAGGGGAGTTTTAAGTTTCTTCTTAAAAAGGGAAAAGATGTTATACATTGTATCTCGACCAGCAATCCATTCCATTCTTTTGGCCCAGCCACAGAAAATGCACGATTCCTAAAGATTTTTCTGTAAGTTTTTGGTATATCGAATGTGCGAGAAGAGTTGATTTTGGTGAAAAATTGCTTTGTATAGTCTGATGTATAGGGGAATAATTAAAGACCAGCGAAGGACAGCGAAGGACAGCTAGTGGCCACTTTTTTAAAATACCAATATGTAAATTAAAGTTCAAAGTGATCCCTGATTATCCAAATGCGTGTGGAAAACCTCAAAGGACTAAATACTCCACGGAAACATTCTAGAAGATTTAATAACAGACTGGATTTGGCAAGTTTCTAATCTTTTAAATTAAATCATTTTCATATATACTCAGTATACAGAGTGTATTGCAGTTGATCAATCATGCATTATCCTGTGCTGAATACATGAACACATCAAACCATACCCGCACACTAATGTTTTGGCAGAGCATCAAAAATTTATGTTGTTCTCGCGCGGTGTATAATGTGCATATTTTTAAACAACGCACAATAATACTACGTGTGTTCATATTTTCATGATCTTAAACAAATTATTCCAAAAGTGTTATTTGTGTATTTTTTCAAATAATTTTAACAAATTTTTGTAATATAATAAAAAATAGTTATCATACATGAACAGGGTTAATTCATAGTGTGCTATATTTTCAGCACAGGATATGCATAGAAGCTGGTTGCAGAGATGATCACTAAATCTCTGTGCAGCCTCTCTATGCATTATCCTGTGCCAAAAACAAAGAACACTATATATTAACCTTTTATTATGAAATTCATTTCCAAAATTATTTTTGTATACTTCAGCAATTTGTCATATGCTAATGAAGGATTAATTAAGTGGATATGCCCATTATCTTATATGAAAGAGATAAATAAAAGGAACAAAAAGAAAGTATATCTTATATGAAAGAGGATTGCAAAAGAAACACATTAGTGAAAAAAGCATTAAAAAATCTTATTCTGTTAAGGAGATATCTAAATTTAAAGTTTGTCATTATTTGTGTAGAAAGGACTGAAATCAGACTGGTGTGATGTCACAGTCTCAGATTCCTCAAAGCATTTATGTATTCTATCATATTTTGTCCTGCAATTTTGTGGCTTAAAAACCATGGGATATGCCAAAAAAGTAGTGAAACTGAATCTAGGAAGGGTATTTATAGTATACTGTACCACCTGAAGAAAGTTCAAGAAAAATCATTTAAATAGTAAAAAAAACAACAACAAAAACTTTATATAAAATACATTAACAACTTTTGAGAATGTGAAGATGACGACACCAGCTTTCCATCGTAGACTTACTACACCACTCATTTCTACACAGATAAGACGAGAGCTTTAAACTTGAATGAATATCTCTTTAACGGAACAAGATTTTGTAATGCTTTATTCACCATAAATCTATCTGAGCCATTAGGCTTCCATGGCACAAGCAGTGGAGAGCATATAGCTCTCCCTGGATAGGATGCCAGTCCACCACAGGGAAACTACCAGCAATGCCGGTACTCATTTTCACAGCCTGAGTGGAGCTGAGGCAAGCGGGATAAAGTGTCTTGCCCAAGTCCACAACACAGCTGCTCGGCTGGGAATCAAACCCACTACTTCTTGTTCCAGACTTCTAACCACCGAGCCACTACATTCCCATTATGGAGGTCAAGTATAAAGTTCTCTACATATTCAGAGGAGATCTAAATCTCCTCTTGGACAATTCTCCCTGATTTCACCCACCATCTATCCAAAACTTCCCGGCACTGTCTTTGAATATTATCAATGTGTGAGTACAGTGGAGCCAAACAAAGTTTAATTGACTGAATTTGACAATGCTTTTACAACATTTATGCATGAAGAAATGGTTATACAGAATTGAAAGCTTTATCAATGGGGAAAATTATTCAAATATCATGCTCAAATAACTTTCTTTAGGAGGAATAGTCCATCAATCATTCATGGGCTTTGCACAAAGTCCTCCAGGCATATAATGCATATTTATATTTAGGCTAAACCAAGGACTAATCTGATTCCACTTCACTGCAAAGCAGGTATGTGGCTTCAGCCCCAGATGAATGACCTATTGTGTACAGTGTAACAATAGCTTGTTGCTATTAAGTGAACTGTGAAGAGGCTTTCTGGTTGGAAGGTGTAGATTACCCCTGTGTTGTGTATGGTGTAACAACAGCTGGTTGCAAGCAAGTGAACTGTGAAGAGACTCTTGGGTTGGAAGATGCCCCTGATTTTGAGAAAACCAAGGTTGCCAGGTTGGAAGAGTCCAAGGAACAAAAATTCTTAATGTCCTATGATGCTGTTTTGTGGATAATTTCTTATGAAAATGCTTCTTTTCCTTGTCTTTTATTTTCTTTCTTTAGCAAAATATCACAAGTAAACAAATTAAGTAATTTTCTTTAAGAGGAACACCTCTTCTTCAATTTTTGAAAGATTTTTGTATTCTATATCAAAGGTAAAAATTCATTTTATGCTTACAGGCTTGATACCAGTCAACACACCAACATAACCAGCAATATGAACAGCCTTGGCCACAGTCTTTCCTCGTATCTGATAGTCAACATTTACAATCAGTGGGCGGAGTTTTTCAGTCAGCATCCAATTATGAGTGGCAGCATCCCATCTAATGAGAAGCAAACGATGATACATCATGAACATACCAAAAAGCTTCGAAGTAATCAATTTATATTACGCAGTAAACGAGGAAATGTGCATTACCATGGAAAAGACATTTACCCAGAATTGTCAGTACTAGAAGTGATGAAATGCCTTGTGTGTTTAATCCTGCAAGGATTTACAACTTAATAACCATTTCAATTTCCATTCCTCTACCAAAAATAGTGAATACTCAGAAAATGAACAAAACCACATATTAGCCTAAGGACATTCAGTTCTAATTATTGTATTGTTTCAAACTTCAACCAATGGCTATATGTGCGGCCTCTTTCGATCATATACACATATTAATAATACAGCAACCACCTCTATCGAGTGTTGATATGACTGAATGGATAAGGCGATGAGCTTCAAGCAATTTACTTTTGTGCCATATGTAATGTGAGTTCGAATTTCGTAAAGGCAACATTTTTTTCTTCGTCTTTTTCCCTCATTTTAATTAAAACATGGAGCTATTAAATGAGTTAATTTCAGTTAATAGCTCTATGATTAAACTAACAACAAATTTATACAGAAATTACACACAAACCGGATGTGCTTAGCACAGTGCATACATTGTTGTACACACACATGTGCACTGTATGTATGCTAGCCTATATGAGCAATACTTCATAGCACATTTATTGCGGTTGATTGCTCAAAATTCTATCATTTTGATACCCACAGTATGAGAGAAGTCAATTTTAATACCTGCACTATCGAGTATATAACCAAAATATTGTAAAAATGGATCAGCTGTCCACCTATCTATTCAGAATCAGTTACTTTTTCTAAAATGTAAAAACAAACTTTGTGTCACTCCTCCTTTCAAACAATAAAAGATTTTAACAATGGCAAAGTCTACAAACTAATCAATATTTAGATAAACAATAGATGTTATTTGTGAACTTTTGATTAATACTTGAAATCTTATCAACAACAAAAACCTTACCCTAGAAAGATCCCAAAGTCCAAATTCCGTGCATGGTATAGTTTGCCTGTGATAGATGAACACAACAATGAAATAAGGCATTTGATCAATTAGATTCATAACTTTATTGTCTCATTGCAGTGCATTTTGAAATTAAAACCTTCACTTTAATCCACAAAACGCTTAAGCTATTCACATTCAATAATTTGTTTAGCTCATATTGATGAATACTTGTTTTCTTTTGCACATAAGGCTAATCAGATATGTCAGTAATGCATTCAAACCAAAAATATATCAGAGACAGTTCAAAATTCAAGAAATGGAAGTAAAAATGTTTTGAGGTAATTTAGGAAGAAGAAAAAAAGTGCAGTTGGCAACACTGGAAAGCTGCAGGATTTTTATGTGGTAGCGTACATTTAACTCCAAAACGGTTACTGATTGGCTTATAAGCATTAATGGGTACAAATTGAACAAGTGTTTTAACCAATCAAACACATGAATTAAAACCTATTTATCTCTATGTTAATGATAACAAATGGCCTTTAAAAACAGACTGTAATTCAATCGTATATCACGCTATAGATATATGTTAAGATGAATGAAGCTATTATGTTTAAGATTTTGATGACATATGGTGTGCAGGATTGTTGGTATAAGACATGAAAAATTCAAATGTTTGGAGAAATGGAAAGAACAGTTCCAAAACTTCTAGCTTTTTAATAATGGCTGAACAATGTCAAAATAGACAACCAGTGGGTTTTAAAATGCAATAACTGAAAAAAGAGTCTAAATCTCAGATATAGATGTACTGTATTTGACATGGAATCACCCAATGCCACTTACCTTCACTGGTCTGAGCTATGATTGATGTGCAGAGGGTGGTCACTTCATAGAACAAGTTGAAAAGGACAATTTGACCTGTCCAGATGAAGAAAAAAACATGCAGACCTTTCTAAACCAGAACATCAATGATGTTGAAGCTCAACACTATCTGGATGTAGCGTATGGAAGGGGTGGTGGTGGTTGTTTTGGCCATTAAAACAGGTTTTCTTATTTCAATCCTCTTCAGCAAGTTTACCAGCATGTAGTGAGTGCTAATTCTCTTAGGTGGGGGTGCTGCCAGGCATGAATTCAGGGCAGTCTAACAGTGAGGTTACATTTCACATCACAATGGGTAATGTTAAATTCTGGACCTTTCTGCAGGAAAATATTTTTTGAAATCAATACACACATATATAACATTGAAGAGTTTCCTGATTTTCACTCATAGCAATGTCTGAAAAATTATGATCCTAACAAGAAGTTACAAGCTTTTTTGTATAAATTATAATGTGTATACCAATGGGTAGTGTCATCATGTCTCGATCGATTACTGATGTTACGAGAGGGTGAAGGTCAATTCAACCACAACATAAAGGGAAAACACACATTTTGTAATCATTACCAACATTAGAACATTAACACATTAATGTTCATAAAATATTAAGTGCCCTCCTTCATAGCATATTTTCAGTACATTCCAACAAACACAAGGAAGAAAGCATTACCAGTTAAAGTATTACCATAAAAATATACTTGTTTTCCTCAAACTAGCCTTTGAACATTTTATAAACAATAATAATTGAAAATAATACCATCACTTTAAACTTCATTACAAATTAACTTTTCAATTGGCTGACAAGAGTATAATAACATATTACGTCATGAGATACGTCATAAATAACATGATTCAACATGAATATCATATCATATCCCATGGCAGTTTCCTGCATATGGCGACCAATAACCCTGATCGAAGTAACAGATTTCCAATACATCCGTGAAATTATGACTAATCTTGCTTTTCATGGTATTGACACGTGTGTATGTTAAATAGACACATGCAGTGAAATGTATGTTACGTTAGGCCTAGTTTAAAATTCACAGCGCAGCTCACCCAAACTTATACCTCCCACGAAGCTCCATAAACTAGAGCAAAACAATGGGCCAAGGAGTTACAGTGCATGTACAAGAACACTTAACTGTATAAGCCTACCCATTATAAAGAACACAAGCAACACAATTTTTCTCCCTGGTCTCAAACATGACGCTTCAACTTTGGAACACACCTTCCAGGAAAACAGAAACATTTTTTAAAACTCACCTGGCCCAGCCAGGAAGAAGGAAGGGGGAGGGGGAAAGGGGAAGGGGAAGGGGATGGTGCATTTTCAAATCATAATCACCAATTTAAAAATAGTTGAAAAGTTTGGGGGCCGGTAAAATAGGGCTACGCACAATGTATTTGATGTAAAGGGAGAGGGCTAGTAACACTAATACAAATTATTGCCTGTAATTCCTAAATTTTCTTTTGAATAGGCCTACTGAAGCTGTACAATTCTCAATCAAGGCCTACTTGTGCGAAATCGGGAAAATAAAATTTTAAAAATATTTTTTTTCTATTTTCTATATCATTTCGTGTTTTAGGTCAAATTTAATCAGAAAACAAATCTCACTAAAAAATGTACAGTAATTCACACAGTAATGGCTACTTCACCATGGATGGTGTTAGCGAGGATCTTCCAAAAAGTCAGCTCCTTGGCTGTAGAAATTTTTGTGAAATTTACTCCGCAAGTGCCCGAGCAGTTCACTGTATTAACAGTATACTGTACAGCTGTACTAAGCTATGCTAAAAAAAAAGCTGGACCATCCGTCCTTCTTCAGAAGTTTTGATTCAGGAAATTGTTGCTACTGTTTTTTAATTTGATTTTCAACCTTTCAAAAATAAGCTTGGGTGACACTATCGGCATATATCATGAATACATAATTATCCATGACAAAAACTTTGATCATATTTTCGGACTAAATCATTTTGTCGTAACATTATTTTGTATCAGCAGTAAAAAACAGCCATGTGGTCCGTACGGCGAAGACAGCTTCCCATACAAACTACAAAATTCATTCAAAGATAAAACCACGCCTTTTTAACTTTCAATCCCTTATTTCGGTAGAAAGCTGTGGATTAAAATGTGATACAAGTTGCTTTAAGTGTAAAATTGTATTTTGCCTAAAATATTATGATTTATGAAGATAAAGAATGAGGGCCTACCCTCCCTATCATAGGTTGCATTTCTGGAGCTATGAAGGGATCCCCCTTCCCCCCCCCCCCCCACCTCTACACAAAAAACAATTTTATCAAGTATATCGTTTGTATTGTAAATTTTTGTATCAACACCCGATTCCCGTCCACTATTGACTTCCCCTCTTGTGGCGTAGCCATACGGGGGGAGGGGGGAGGGGGCACAGGGGGTGAGGACCTCACTTGTTTGAGGAAATGCTCAAAAATTGGGATAATTTCTTTTTATATTTTATTTGCCCATAAGTGGCTAAAGTATGAACAATTGTCTTCAAAGGGGGGGGGGGGCTAGGGGTCTAGGACCTTCTTGGACCACCTTACTTTTCTCATGCTGGCTACGCCACTGCCTCCCTCGTTGAGTTAAAAATTATTTGAGCAGCATCAAACAACACTGAATGCACAGCAGGTCGAAGCTCGAAAAATTAAAAAAATGTAATTCATAGTGGTGCAGTGGCTCCATGGTTAAGGAGTCTTGCTTGTACCAGGTTTGACTCCTGTTGCATGAATTGTGTCCTTGAGCAAGACACTTTGCTCCACCTGCTCCAATCTACTCAGCTGTAAATAAGTTCCCGTACAGCTGGGAAGTCTTTGAAGGGAGAGTCATGTGCTCTCATCCTCTTACGCTAAGGAAACAGGGGACAAGCACCTGCCAAATGGGCTTTAACCCTTACTCTACCACGCGGCGATATTATCGCCGTTTTGGGTGCCCCGTCTTTGGCCCCGCCTCCCAAGCGCATTTTCAAAACAGTGCTGGTAGAGTAAGGGTTAATCAACCCACGACATATGCGCCAACCCGAAAATATAGGCAGCATGATCCCGGTGGGCGGCCCAGCGGGTCCCGACAGCGAAAGGGGCCCGACTTTTCTGCCTGGAAGACAGAGGACCCTTCAATAATCACGTCTTGATTAACCCTTACTCTACCACGCGGCGATATTATCGCGTTTTGGGTGCCCGTCTTTGGCCCGCCTCCCAAGCGCATTTTCAAAACAGTGCTGGTAGAGTAAGGGTTAATCAACCCGCGACATAGCGCGCCAACCCGAAAATATAGGCAGCATGATCCCGGTGGGCGGCCCAGCGGGTCCCGACAGCGAAAGGGGCCCGACTTTTCTGCCTGCAAGACAGAGGACCCTTCAATAATCACGTCTTGATTAACCCTTACTCTACCACGCGGCGATATTATCGCCGTTTTGGGTGCCCCGTCTTTGGCCCCGCCTCCCAAGCGCATTTTTAAAACAGTGCTGGTAGAGTAAGGGTTAATAGCTCGAGTATGGATAGTATGAAAATCACTCTGGAGCAATCTTATACAGGTTAACTGAAAAGTCAATTCAGATTTCAGAATTTGTTTTTCTCTTTTCATCTTTATTGACAAAATGAGCTTTCATCGCATACAATACTTGTACATTATTATCAACATATCCCTAGCTTGATTCAAAAAGCGGCAGGGTGCTAAATTTGTTGAGGAGCAAATTAATGTGCGCACAAAGTGTGGAGTCTTTCCGGCATGGGGTACAGGACAATTTCTTACAATGCTATCATTCTGTATGTTTCGTATCCATATAAGGTATTTCATTTATGAGGGTAATCAAGATTGATTAGGTTTTAAATAAATTTTTTCAATTAATTGAAAAATAATAATTTTACATTTTTTCTGATGAAGGTCAGGGCGGACCAAAAGGGGGGAGGGCGGGCCAACTGAAGGGCAGGGCGGGTCACTCCTCTGAAACAGCAAAGCTAGAGAACTCTTCCCAAACTTACAGGTATCATTAAAACAGTTTAATGAGTACAACTAGACCTCTGTGGGCAAAGCATGGTATCCTACAAATATTGAAATGGATTAAACACTAAGCTATTATATTGACCACTTTATAAATAGTTAAGTAATCTTATCAAAATTATCGACTAATTTATGGGTAGTGTTTAAAACTGCCATTTACAGTGTAAATGTTCAACAAATACTACATAATTTGAAAGTTTAAATAAGGGTTTCCGAAGATTTGGAGACAAGGTCTCATGACTGAAATAACTGAATTATTGTTCATGTTCTTACTTCATGCATAAATTTTGACTTAAAACCATTATGGCTTATCTAAAAGATAATTTGGGGTAAAAAATGATTCCCCAAAATTCTTTACTAGATGCTTAACTGTTTATACATAAAATGGAATATAAATATGACTGTTTACTATGTACAAAGAAAATCCAAAAGGAAGCAAACGTACATTTGTGGCATAATTGTAGTGAGTCCCTCAAAAGGTCTTTTATATGGGTAAATTTTACCCTCCCCCCCCCCACCTTTTCATGAATGTGACCCTTCCAACACTCCTAACCTCACCAGTAGAGGAAAAAGGTAACAGCATGGCAACAAATATTTTGCTTACCTAGAGGCAGGTTTGTAGCATTGGCAATCCCACGAACCTCTTCTTTGTACTCCCCTGGTAAAGAATCAGCCAAAGGAGCCTGTAATGAAGAAAAGTATCAATTCTGTACGTGAATGGCATAGAAGCATTAAAGGCCATATTGTGCAAGCGTTGTAAAAACAAAATCAAAGCAAAATATGTATGTTTGTGCAATGAAAGAGACCTATACTAAATTTTCAGATGTCAAAAATTGAAACAATCTTCCCTTTGATATTCATGAATCCCAGACATTTGACAATTTCCACAAAACAACTTAAATTATTGTCCATTTCTAATTATAGAAGTTCATATTAGGCCAGGCTTAAAAATTTGTTTGTTGGATCGAGTAACCTGTTTTGTACTGAAAAAGTGAATTAGTGGGTAGACATTTTTTTTCCTTTCAAATTCAAGCTTTTTCATATCTTTTATACACTAAAGCTTTCATTTCATATCAAAAATTTCAAAACATTTGAGTAGGTAGGGTTACTCCAAACAAAGAACATTTTAAGGATTGTCTTCGTCATTCATAGCAATTTGGATTGATGAATGGAGTGGTAAAGTGAGGCTTACAGAGGGCGGGGAGGGGAGGGGAAACTGAGGCTTACAGAGGACAGGGGTGGATACGGCAGGGGGTATTTAGAGAGGGTTGCATTGTATACAATTTATTTTTCTTAAAAAAATACTGCATATGTTGTATGCAATATGAAAATTTGAAAAATAGTAAAAAAAAATAGTAAAAAAATAATAAAAATCTAGATAAAGCAGCAATTTAATGTAAGGTAGTATGAATGGGAGATTATAAATTCTAAGCGGAAATGCACATTGGTTGGCAAAATGGGAAGGGGAGAGAGGAGAAGGGGTCTTGTTTAGATTATATTAAGTTTCATGTATATATATATATATATATATATATATATATATATATATATATATATATATATATATATATATATATATATATATATATATATATATATATATATATATATATATATATATATATAAACATATATATATACATATATATATATATATATACATATATATATACATATATGTATATATATATATATATATACATATGTGTATATATATATATATATATATATATATATATATATATATATATATATATATATATATATATATATATATATATATATATATATATATATATATATATATATATATATATATATATATATATATATATATATATATATATATATATATATATATATATATATATATATATATATATATATATATATATATATATATATATATATATATATATATATATATATATATATATATATATATATATATATATATATATATATATATATATATATATATATATATTCTAAACCCAGCATACTCAATGTAATGATGTTTGCCATGGATTATTTGAAAATCCATTTATGTGAAATGTTTATTTTCACTTTAATCTTGTACTCTTTTCCAGGTACATAAACTTAATTAGCTAAAGACGAATTGATACCTTATGACATATCTACCTCAAATACTGCAATAAGCGCAATGCTATCATCTTCTATAAGGTAAGGTAAGATCTACCAGAATCTATAAATATGTGTGCTTAGAAAGTAAAAGGAACTATTTATATCAGTTTTAGAATTCATCATTATTACTTACAAAGAAATCATCAATAATGTTGACGATTTTCGTCTCATTCTTAAAAAATGGTCCAATGAAGTCAATGATAACGGCTATCATTGCCTTAATCTAAAAGAAAACAGAAAAAAGGAGAAAAATTTAGAACAGATTTCTAAATGAAAAAATCAAAGTAAATATAGATCTGTTTGCCTCAACATCATGCTTTAGGTCCTTTTTTAGATTAAATGACTAGTGACACAAGCAAGATTCATTTTGAATGATGTACAAAATAATGATATCTATAGACATACTAATTTCAGCCTAACTAAAGCTTTTCATTTTTGAATTCTGGCTTGTCACAGTTCAATCACATTTAAATATAATGAGAAATACAACTTGATGAAATTTTGGCAGTTGCTTTCTAAATATTCATAATAAGGCTTATTTCACATTTGAGAGAAAATTTATACTTTTTTTATTCAGCACATCATGATTCGAAAAGGCTGAAAATTACTCAATTTCTGAGCACGGAAGCATACCTCAGGTGTTTTTAATTTCACAAGGCCATCCCATCTTCCTTCAGGTGGGAGATCAAGATTTAATATGTAAGTTGGGACGCGTTCTGTTTGAGGTGGCGGGTATGTTCCATTCCGACAGCTCTCAGTATACTGCAATTAAAATAAGTATCAATCAGCTTGTGCTGCACACATCCGCAAAAAAATTCAAAGGAGAGTAGAGTTATCAACAGGAGCATAGTAATGGTCACCTCTAGGGAAAAAATCATACAAATCTTGGTTAATAATATCTTGGTTACAACTTACAAGGAAAATAGCATATATTATATTTCTATCAAATGTTGCTGAGCACTAAATTTCATAGTAAAAAAGATTAAGTTTGCAGATTAATTTTAAAAGATATCTAGGCCCTAAATAGTTTCCTAATCAAAAGTCAGTTTATATTGTTATCAGCTATCATATAACATTGACTGCCTTACCTTTATCATCCATGAAATCAATGTTTGCTGGAATTGAGGACTACATTTTTCAGTTTATTACACTGAAACTTGAAAGTGAGATTACTTGCTACAAAAATTATATAAAATGACTAGGCCTATATCATAATACTGAATAAGAAACCTGACAAAATTTCTAACATGCCTTGTTATTTGTTATTGTACATTGCAGTGAAAAAACAAATGAAAATGGTTGTCCAACAGTACCCAGACGAAAAATGAATTTTGATTACACCAATAATCTTTGTGGTAAGAAAATCAGTTGGTGTCACAGTATCAAAACCCAGCTTCCACCGCAGAGTACGCCTCCTTTTGAATGGTTGCCGTTCAGCTCGGCATAGGGCCTACGCAGCAGGCTTGCCAAGCCATGAATTGGAATTGCCTTGCAACAAACGAACAATTAGGCGGTCGAAATTAAAATTCGCGTTACTGGTTTACACGACCTATAAAAATTTCTACAAGCTTCCACTCGCTCTCAGAAATTACTATTTTTATCGCTAACAGGGACAAGGCATGATTCAAATCAATGGTCTTTTAAAGAGATAATCCCTTGTCAATATCGAATAAATTATTTTGCCTAAAAAGTAAAAATAAAACTGTTGAAGCTCGATCCAGTGGAGCTCAGCTGTCACTGTTGACATATAAGGTAGCATGCTACTAATTAGGTAGTAATCAACTAGCGAAAAGTGAGAACTTGCTGCCTTTTTCTCGGAACTGAAAAGCCGGTCTTTAAACTCAACCATAAACTTATTCTTTCTTTGATGTATATCTTCTCTATTGATATAAAATTTAGTTGAAATTTCCTCATGAAAAAGCTAATTGACTGTACACTTCTTTATTATAGGAACTCAGTGTGCCATTTACCAATGCTCCAAACTCTACGGCTTTGATGGAAATCTCCTGGCTTGGTTTGCATCCTGCCTCAGCAATCACATTCAGCGCGTTGTTTATGATGGTGAAATCACAAATCCTAAACAAGATTTATCTGGTGTACCCCAAGATTCTATATTGCGCTCCTTTATTTTTCATATCTTAAAGGCATCCTGATAATATAAACAGTCAGTTAGACTTTGTTGTCGATTTTCTTGTGTAGGCTACATAAAAACTGATAATATCCCGTCATCTGACCAACAAATTTTCCGTAACAATCTAAATGAACTTGAAAACCAGAAAAATAAATAGGAAATGAATTTCAACCCCTCTGAATGCTACTTTCTCTCAAAAACGTTTTAAATCTCGTTTATACCCTGTGCAACCATCCCCAATGCATATTAATTCTTTACCATACTTAGGTTTTTTTTTTTCAATTGATAGCAAACTTAGATGGGATGAACTTGATGCAAGGAAAGAGCATGATGTAAGCAACGTAACTAACAAAGCAAACCGTGTCCGTGTAGTGGCGTATTAAAACGAATACCCTCTCAAACTGTCACAAGGACGTTAAAACGACTGCATATAAAGCTCTAGTTAGATCAGTATACTTGAGTATGCTTTAGCAGTCTGGGACCCCATCACCAATGTGGTGTAGATAAACTTGAATCATTCAAAGGAAACCAGCAAGGTGTTGTATGGCATCCCAGGCCCGTAGCCATTGGGGTGGAAGTGGGAGGGGGGCCGGGGGGGGGGGGGGGTCGCCCGAGCGAACGAACTCCCTTTGTTGAGAAAGTGCCGTTCTGAAATCTAAAAATATAATAAGTACCTAGATTTATAAAGTTTGTTGCCCTTTTATACGAAAACCAAACCCCCCGGAGGCTTTCAAATTTCTGGCTACAGACCTGCAGACTACTTTTATCAATCTAGTGTAAATAATATGCTTCGACAATTAGATTGGCTCGGCTAAAAACAAAAGGAAATCCCATACGTCTATATATATGCTTTATAAAATCAAAAACAATTTTGTCTACATTGGCAAAGGTAACCCAATCCCAACCAACATGATTACTACAAGAAATAATCATGATCTTAATTTCCCAGTGCTAAAAACAATGTTTATAAATACTCCTGGACATTATACAATGCACAGGCATGACAGGGGTGTATAGGAAGCATGCCTGTACATAGTAAAGTAAAATAAAAGGGGCACTCTATTTTTAGAGAGGGACAATTTTTTAATGGGAAGCCATTTCTCTGTACATGGGACTGAAAAAAGTTGCCAGTTTCCTACTATTGGGTTAGTAATTAAGGGGCATTTCATTTTGAAAAGGGACACTTTTTTCCATTTTTCAAAAAAGTGGGGGGCACATACGCCCCAGTGCCCAGGTTCTTACATCTATGTACATGCACAAACAAACGTCAGTTTTATTTTGTATTTGGCATCAACAATAAAACAATGATTTCTCTAATCCCTTTAAATTATACAAAGAATGCAAGCTGTAAGGATTCTTGGCTCAATTCTCGCCAATGTGCCACCGAGCTGTGTTTTGAAGGGGATCAGGGGGTTCAGCCCTTTGTTAAATTTAGGGGGCTCGGAAGGGGGGAAAGTTTCCAGCGGCTTTCAAAATTCGCCTACATGAATTATCTAGAACTCCCATTAACATGTTTATTTAATTTCTTCTGTTCACTATTTTTTGGCAAAAGATGGGCATTTTTAGATATAAACCTCTCCATACATCCTAGGACCTTAAAAGAAACAATGTACAATATTCGTGTGGAAAAGACGTATGGAAAGTCTGATATAGACGGTTGGGTTGTGATTTACTATCTCAAATAATTTTCAACAATATCATAGCTATTGCTCTGACAACGTCAGTACCATGCATCTATCAATCAATCAATCAATTAATCAATCACTGATATTTATAGAGCGCCAAAAAGCAAAAAAGAATTTGCACTAAGTCGCTATATATCTGGAGACCGATTTTTATCAATAACCCTATTATTTCAGATAGAGGAATTCACTGAAATATTTACTGAATATAGTATAAGCGATTTTTAGTTTCTTTGGCTCAAAATCGCTTAATTATATTAGAAAAAAGGATATTGATATAGGTTGATCTTTGGGCCCGGTCCCAATGTCGATTTTTTTTTTTTTCGCTTCTGACAAAGACTGTTCCCCACAGGATGGTATGATATATATTTGAAAGTATTTTTTTCTTTTTTGTATTGTGACAATAAATTTTCTCGCAATCCTTGCCTTTTCTTCCCGGGAATACTTTCATTCCCCCATGAGTCCCCATAACAAATATTGCATTGGTGAAATTTGTAGGAGACAATTGTTGGGCACAAATATAATTAGAATTATAGTCGGAGGAAGTGACCCTTAGCGTAGCAATACTATTAAACAGATAATATTTTTTGCTTTTCACTTTAGCTGGTCAAATTTCCCAAGCTTGTCAGTGGCGAATAACGATTGAGTCCAAAAATGAGTTACTACCTGACCACTGGATCTCAAAATGCACTTGTATGCTTGAATGGAAATATTTACCAAGCAAACAAAAACAAATCAAAGAAGGTATAGACGAGCCGTATGAATTGAACACTCTTCCCGAAACAAGAAATCCGTCACAATATACATTCTCACGCCGAGTGAATTTTATCTAATAACTTACCGGTGGAATAACTTGGCTGAATACAAGCGGAATGAGAGATAAAAACAAAACATATATGAGAGTATTCATGGTGATAAGGTTCTTTTCGATCCGTGACTCAAAAATATGTAAAAGTATAGAATCGCGCTATGTAATCTTTGAGAATTACAGACTTGCTTAATCAGACTGTACTTTAACCTTAACCTATATCTGTTGTCATGTAATCAAAAATATAAAAAACCTAATCAACAATCACGTGACAGTCCGGGATCTTGATAAATAACACTGGCTATAAATTTTCAGTTTAATGCATTCAAACTCACCAAAGTGTTTATAATTCACTGATAAAAATATATTTTTAATAGTCCAAATGAATCATCAGCTCCACATTACACGCGTGACTTGGCCCTACAATAACCAAATCCCCATGGCCCTTCACAATAAGTTCCATTGTGTGCAAATAGATAATTGGGAGTGTAAATCACTGAACTATCAGTGATGGGTTTCTTAATTGCTTCTAGCAGAGTCCAAAAGTTGTACCCGCCAAAATGGAGGTTCTTGCGGGTGAAAAGACTGAACATTTGTAGCGAGGATTGCTGGGCTTAATCTATGATTTGTATTGCAAGTATTCATATACCTATTTCGCGAATTCTCGATTCCACGTGAGGTTGTGGTGCAGTGGAGTAGGATTACAATTTTAAGGGGAAAGGGTCCCATGTTGTTGGAAAGAGAGACATGTTGGGGCAAGATACCAATGGTGGGGGCCAAGCTGTCCCATGTAGGGGGAACTTATTTTCTTTGAAGGAATTTGGATCCTGGAAGAGGGCCATATTTTTTTTTTTTTGGGGGAGTGGCATTTTCCCTGGTTCCCCCTCCAAATATAAATAAGCCAAAACCCCCACCCCACCCACAATCCCTGTATTTCCTTGGAAACAGTTGAAATAGTATTTCTGTGAAGGATTTTCCTGTATTTGGACAAATTTACTGACATTTCATATGCGGTACCAGCTCACTGACGGATTCCAAGTTTGGCAACATCAACATGACTACTGATGCTTTGAACCATTTTTGAGTACTTTTTTACCGATAATTTCTACAGGAATCAACAAAAGTAAGTTTCTACAAGACTTTCAGTATATCCTGAATAAATATAAGTATTTTCAAAGCTTCCAATGGCTAAAATTTGCTCATAAACTGAAAATTTAAAGCCTGCGCATAATAAATTTGCATAACATTTTAATTGAACTTTGGGTGTAAACATTTCCTTTTCATATTAAATTAGTTTTGTGCATCATAGAAAGGAACAATGCATGTTTATAGGAAAGTATAGTGCCAAATCCTATCAGATAAATTATTGGCAAAATCAGAGGTCAATTTTTAGGCCAAAAAATTTAAAATTGACGTACAAATTTCTTTCTTGCTTCAAAAAAATAAAGAGTACTATCAAATAAAAGGTCTTTCTTTCAACAATTCTATCAATATTTTTTTTCTAATCAGCCACAAGAAAGCAGAATATCACAAAGATAGCAGTTTTAGGACATCTAATAATCTCAATTAATGACCTCATTTGTATACATTTGCATAATTCACCAGATATTTTTGCAAACCAGCGTAAAGTTCAAAGTCTTAGCTTTCATATAACATAAACTTATTACAGTAGAAAATGAAGATAAATTTGTGAAAAAGCCCCCTTTCCAAAAAGTTCCCTAAAATAACACTTGTAATCTCAAATGCTCTGGTAGAGTCTGTTAAGTTTCATTTAAAATTACTATAATAAAGACAATTCATGTTGACCACGTCGGATTTTAGAGACCCATCTACTTGTTTATAATCATTACAAGTAAATAATCCCAGCTAAATTACACTGCTTTTGCTTAATTTTGAACGAATCAGAACTAACATTAGCTATGCCTAACGTTAAGCCTAACGAGTAACGTTAGTAAAAGCATGAAGTTTGAAAAATGCACTCGCGATTTTATAAATTTGAAAAAATCATTTTAGCTGGTTCTGATCATCTTTAGGCCTCTTCTGGGTTGGGTCCAGGTACTAAAAGATCTCAGTCACTGGCGATAGCCTTCTGACCTTTCCAAATCCTCAGTTTCACTTTCAAACAAGGTTTCTCTTGAAGGATTTAACCGATTCAGATTTGGGATACACATTCTTCTGTCGCCTCAACGTAAATGGCAATTTTTTTAAATATAACTCAAGTGACGTAGTCATAAAATAGTTCAGGAACTATCGAGGGGGTATGTCTTTTATTGCAGCAATCCATATGGAAGCACGTCGTTTACGCTACACAATGGTTTTTGAACTTTTCATTACAATATAGGGGTGGATCACATGATTTTTTAACAAAAAGGGTCAACAAATTACCAAAAATCACGCAATTTAAGTTTAAGTTTATTACACTTATATGGCGCATTATCTAAATAACTTATTCTAATGCGCCTTACAAAATATGCATATAAAGAAAATAAATACAAATGTGTAAATAAGATAAGCATGAAATATAAAGAAAACAAAGAACAAGAAAATTATGAAGAGGACTTGAAAGCACAATTAAATAAGTGAGTCTTAAGCAAGGTATGGAATTGTTTAAGGGATGGAGCAGATTTGATTGAAAGAGGTAAGTCATTCCAAAGTTTTGGGCCAAATATTTGCAAAGAGCGATCGCCATATGTAAGTTTACTTTTTGGAACATAAAGGATGAGGTGGTTTTGAGAGCGAAGGCGGTAACTAGTTTGTTTATAATGAAACATTTCGGTCAGATATAATGGGGCCATGTTATGAAGGGATTTAAAAATGAGTATTAAAATTTTAAATTTAATTCTATATGAGACAGGTAGCCAATGAAGATTTTGCAGTAGATAATTTTACATATGTTACAAATTATTCAAAAATAATCACCAGGTATGAGCAAAATGTTATTAGATTTGGACTATATAACTTGTCTATATAGTATATATAAAAGAAAATATTTAAATCTATTTTCTAAGCATTTTTTGTAATTTTTTTAAAAATATGCATTTTTCGGGACATTTTAAACAAAAAGGTAAATTTCTGAATGTTTGGACAAAATTTGCCGAAAAAATATGAATAAAGACCCCCCAAAAAATACAATTTTAGGAAAGATCTATCTGAGATCTTTGCAATGAAACTATTTGCACCCCTATAGAAATTTGTTAAGGTCCCAATTTTATTTTTGGAAAAAAGTAGTTTCAAAACAGCGATAGTATCGCCGCTTGGTAGAGTAAGAATTAAATAGCATAAATCTGATAAATTGTTCATGAAATACAGTGTTTACATCATTTAGCACTTTCACATTAAGTGACGCCCACCATGCTAATGACATCTGCTGATAACATAAGCATGTGCACAATAAATAGAGCTGTCATGATATGGCTGTATATTTGGTAATTCAGCCAACGTGACCATGAATCATCGAAGTGAGGGGCATGTTCTGGGAAAATTTGTCGTTCTTTTTGCCAACTTATATCGGAGCGTGCCAGTGTGGCGTAAAGGAGCACGATTTTTAATTAGTTTTTACATGTTTCTCAATAAATTTTGCACACTGTTGAAGTTGATTCAGAAACGATCATGGCCTAAACTTGACTTTTAGATTTACTACCACAACGTTAGTACCATAATGTACGAAGTAGCCTAGCCTAGTTGTGCGAAAATTTCTTAGTTCTGTATAAGATTTTGGTATCACAAAATGTGTTAAGAGGGAGGCATAATTCATGTTGTGGGAAAAGAGGTATTGCGATATCGTGATAATATACATGTCATTACAGCACTAACAATAACCAACAAAATCGTTATGCCAATATGATGCAAAACGTATACAGTTATTCATTTACCACTTTTTTTCAAAATTTTCACTTAGCCTCGCCCACTTATTAATATGCATGATATCATCATCAAAAAACAATTGAGCGCATCTACAGACCATGGGTTATCTGTGTACCAAATATGACATAAATACAGTCTACCGTTCTTGGGATACCGTGTTTACAAGCTCTATTCAGCAAAATCATATTAAGCCCCGCCCACTATGCTTATTGATGAAATTCAATGTTTTTACATCATGAACATATACACACCAGCTAACATTATAATTATCCCAAATATAAAAATAAAATAGACATGCGATTGTTAAAATTTTAACATTTCAAGATTTCTAAATTAAACCCTGCCTTACTCATTAATATTTCACTTAATTTCATTTCATTTATTTGTTTGTATATGCATGACATCACCCATCTAAAAGAATAGGGCACTACGAACCATCGGCCTACACATGTATCTGTGTACCACATGACATGAATCCAGTGTACCGTTCTTAAGGTATCGCGTTTATGAGCCATCACATTCACACACACATACACACACACACACACATATATATATATATATATATATATATATATATATATATATATATATATATATATATATATATACATATGTATATATATATATATATATATATATATATATATATATATATATATATATATATATATATATATATATATATATATATATATATATATATATATATATATATATATATATATATATATATATATATATATATATATATATATATATATATATATATATATATATATATATATATATATATATATATATATATATATATATATATATATATATATATATATATATATATATATATATATATATATATATATATATATATATATATATATATATATATATATATATATATATATTAGTTCTTATGTCTAGTTACATAATAAGTGTATTTTTTTTTTTTTGTGTGTGTGTGCATGCACTGGCCAGCTCGTTTCTTTTGTTTAGTGAATGTGCAAGCTATGCTTGAAAGAAATTATGTATAACATACAAGCCACTCTTAACATCGCTAAGCAAAAGAAACCAGCTGGCCAGTGCATGCAGACACGATGAGGAGTGAACACACAATTACAATGACGGGGTCGTCGCATGCGTATTCGGGTATGGTAGTAACAATGCTATCACGAAACGCTTAATACGACCCGGACGAGAACACAGGTGCGACGTACGGACAGACATAACATCGACAACCAAGTCAATGTCCACGGCCTTTGATAACCAGTTGTGGTGCACTGGCGATGCAGACATAAAAAAAAAAAAAAATACTTATTATATAACTATAGATAAGAACTATTTTGATCCCCATTGTTCGCTTATTGATTCGATTTGATTGATTAATTTCCACACTATTCATGGTAATTTATCAACAAAGCTTTACATTTATATAAAAAGATGATTGGTTGAGCTGTTGCTCTTACAAAGCAGACCCCCGGTACAAATAAAGAAACATAAGAAAATGAAAACTTATATAAACAGGAAAAGTACATAACCCCACCCCTTTCATAGTACATGCAGCTAATACAAGATGATAGGCATATCACATACTACCATGTAATTATAACTTGTAAACTAAGCCTATAATCCCCTTACAAAAACCCAACAGCGCCCCCCCCCCTTCCCCCCCCTTCTCTTCTCCCACACACACGAGCACACAATTACTAAGAAAAAATAAATAAGTGACTTAAGGTACAGACAATTGACACTAGTGTTGAATGATTATACAAAAGTGCTTCAATTTTATTTGAAAGATAGAGACTGATGGGGCTTTTCTTATCACAGTATCAAGATTATTCCAGAAATGCACACATGAGAAGCTAAAAGACTTTTTTTCTTAATGTCGGAGAGAATACTGTACAGATGTAAATTACTCGAGTGCCTAGTAAAATGGTCATCGATGAGGCTGCGTAGCAAATTAGGCAAAAGGTTTGTTAGTGGCAATCGCATCCCTACAATTGGCCACACTTGCTGGGTTTAACCGTAGACCCCAAACTCTCCTACAAGCAACACATCACTTACCTGAAACAGAGATGCAACATCTCCCTTAACTTTCTCCGCCTCCTCTCCAACACCACTTGGGGTGCGAACCCCCATACAGGCTCCTCAAAATCTTCAGGCTCACTATTAGTGCCAAGCTCGACTACGGCAATATCAGAATATTGTCTACTGTGCCGCTCACAACTCTTACCTCACTGGAGACCTCCCCCATCACCAGCCTTCACGTTGAAGCCAACGAACCCCCCTTACTGCTAAGGTGTGTAAATCTTAGCCCATCCTACGCGTTTAGAGCCTTTATCAACACCCAGAACCCTGTTTACAACCTCATTAGGTACCCCAATTTCTCCACCTTATTTGATAGGACTTAAACCCTATCCCCTCTCTTCAGCTTACGCATCAAATCAGACCGCCACTCTTGGCACCTCCGGGCCAATTTCCTCCCTGGGCCACCCTTCTTCCTCTCTGTGCCACCCTTCTTCCTCTCTGGGCCACCCTCCCTTCTATCCACCTGGGCCTCTCCACTCATCACAACCCCCCCCCCTAACCTCTTCATCAACCTCCACAACCAAATCAAAGACCAACTCTCAAACTACACCTCCATCTATACTGATGGCTTACAAGGAAGGCGACAAGACTGCTGCTGCTGCCGTCATCCAAGACATCACCCTCAGTAGCAGGCTTCCCGATTATTCGTCCATCTTCTCGATCGAGGCCAAGGCCATCCTCCTTTCCCTCAACTTATTGAATACTCTCTGCTCAGCCACTTTGTCATCTCTCCGACTCCAATGTTGTCCTTACTTCTTTACACAATTTTAAGTGAGGGAGCCCCACATCCCACCTCTTCCTCCATAAACTCCTTTCGCCCCCTCTTCCCCATCCCCCTGCAAGAAAAGTATTCTTTTCTTCTGGATACCCAGCCTTGTTGGCATCCCTGGCAATGACAGAGCTGATGCAACCGCTAAGCTTGCCATCAACCTCCCTCTTTCTTGAAATATTTTCTGCCACCAAACCGCTTATCGCTTCTCTTGTTCGTGACCGCTGGCAAACCTCATCTCATGGGACTCCACGTCATCCAGCCCATCAATCCGATCAAACCCACCATCCAGAACCTCTCCTCCCGTGTCGACAACTTTCACATTTTCCGCCCTAGAATAGGTCACACCCACCTCACTCACCCACCTCCTTATTGGCACTCCCACCCCTCTGCAACAATTGCATTGCACCCTCACAGTCCACCACGTCCTCCTTGCTTGCCCCTGTACAACCTTCCTAGAGCTTCGTTCGCTCCCACAACTCAATAACCGAACTCTTCCAGAAAAATCCGCCGGATAAGATTATCTTCTTTTTTCATCATGATTCCCTTTTCAAGCATGTTTAGTCCTCCCCCCTCACTACTTTTTCTTTTCACCCGTGCATTACCTTTCTTGAGCTTTCTGTTTTTCTGACTTTTAGTTCCCATCCCGTGTTTCTCCCAATCTACCCCTGTTTTCTTTTCTTCCTACCTCTGGAATGATCTAACCTCTTAGGCACAATTTGACCCTCACTGTCGTGCTGCCGTTAAGCCCTCATCAAACAAACAAACTGTATACATGAATACACCTAATTGGAATCTATCAATATTGAACAAAGTGAGGATCTTCAAGTCTTTAAGTAGCGGTGAGGTATGAGTTTTATAGTCTGACGATGTGATTACACGAATCGCTTCTTTTTTTTTTCTTTCTGGAGAATGAATAGGCGGTTAAGGTAAGTGGGGTGAGAATTACCCCAACAATATTACAGTAAAACAAATGTGATAAAATGATATAATGATATAATGAAATAAGAACCGTCTGTGGTACAAAGTTACTTATCTTATACAGGATCCCTATCATTTTGGCAGTCTTGTTGCATAAGGTGTTGAAATGAAGCTTCCAATTAAGTTAAGGGAGGGGGGGGGGGGGGGGGTCAAGATTAAGTCCAAGGAATTTAACAGAATCAATTTGTTTTACGTAAGTGTCATCAATACAAATCTTAAGATCTTGAAGCTTGTTACAAAGTCAATAAAATAAAATAAAGTAGGTCGTTTTTACATTCAGTGACAGTTTGTTTGCCGTAAACCATTCCGAAACTATTTAAAGTTCATGGTTAATCAAAGGGATGGAGGAACGGGGGTCACTTGTCTTTCAAAAAATGCTGGAGTCATCGGCAAACAGAAAAATGCAGTTTTATTTATTTTTTTAGAACAAAAGGGAAGGTCGTTTATATATATAAGAAATAACAAGGGTCTAAGAATGGAGCCCTTGGGCACACCACACAAAATATCCCCCAATGAAGATGAACAGTTGTCAAGTATAACAAGTTGCTTACGGTTGGACAAATAATTACGAAACCAATCATTGGCTACACCTCTTATACCATAATGTAAAAGCTTACGTGAAAGAATAGTATGATCGACAGTGTCAAAGGCCTTAGATAAATATATTTGAAAATGCCTAGAGTATATTCATTGTTATCAAAACCTTTCGAAATAAAATCAGAGATATCTAACGCTGCCATATAGGTTGAGTACATTGGGCGAAATCCAAACTGGCGGTCACATATAATATTACGCTTATTGAGGAAATTAGTAATTTTATTGTAAATAATTCTTACAAAAATGTCGATATTGATGAAAGAACTGAAATAGGTCGGTAATTATATAAAGTGGATGCGTCATCAGATTTAAAAATAGGAGTCACTCTTGCAAGTTTGGTTTGATCAAGAACAAAACCAGATGAAAGCAATTAATTAATGATATGACTTAGTAGGGCAGCAATAGTATTACTATTATTATGTATAATTCTAATCTAAATACCATCAATACCAGAAGCAGAATTCGTAGGTAACTTGTTGACAAGTCTAATTATTTCAGACGTATTAGTATGTGAACGAAATAAAAAATGTAAATTGCTATTATTAGGAATAAAGACACTGAAGTTAGAGGGGCAATTGGGAATTTTCTTTGCAAGGTTTGGTCCAATTGTAGTAAAATGATTAGTAAAAGCATTAGCAATTTCACTATGATCAGTAATAACATTGTTATTGTGATTTATAGATAATATCAAAGATTTGTTCTTTTTCGAACCAATTATGTTGCTGATTGTTTGCCAAGTTTGATTCAAATTACGTTTTTATCTTTAAACCTTTGTGCAAAATATAACTTTTTTACCACACTTGAAACAATTGTGTATAATTGATCATCCCTGTCCTTTGTTCCTGATGAGTGAAGGTCTTGCCCTCACGAAACAGATCTATCAAGTAAAATGTACAAGGTTTAACTTGCGAGTCTAGAATTTAATAGAGGACTTTCCCATTGTGATGGTTTTGCACCATACTATATATCTTATATATATATAAATATATATATATATATATATATATATATATATATATATATATATATATATATATATATATATATATATATATATATATATATATATATATATATATATATATATATATATATATATATATATATATATATATATATATATATATATATATATATATATATATATATATATATATATATATATATATATATTAATTGTATTAATTATATATCAATTATATTTATTAGTTTTAATATTTATCACCTGGTATGATTCGATATTAAAATTTGAAATTATCGCTATCTTAATAGTAGAGTCAACATACCACGTAACCCCAAAAAAATTGCAAGAAAAAGTTTTTTTGCATTTTTTGGTACTATTTGACCTGGAGATTAACATACTAAAAGTTGGCAAAAATCTGACCACCGGAAAGGGTCTAAATATGACGTCATACAAAATGGCTGCCAAAATGTAATAAAATGCTTAATTTCAATGATTTGCACACGGTTTCTGGCATCTTTAAGTATGAAATCAAGTTTAAGGCATCAGTATCTTACATGATTGTTAATTTTTCACTCTGACCAATGTACTTGTGTGACGTTATGCTGTGATAGTGTCATCTATGACGTCATCTATGACGTCCTATGACGTCATTATGTCATGTATTTTTCTTAATATCATGATTCTTTTACTGTGATGCCCTGGATGAGCTGTGGTTTTAATGGCTAACGTTTTGTCATCTATTCGTGTTCATTGCAATATAGATTTTAACATCATCAACCACTTAATGAATTAATATCGACATTTAATGTTTTCCTTATGCAGTTATAGATTAGAAGACATAAATGCACATATTGGTTTGTTTGGTAATTTCTAGTGTTTCAGCTGATCAGCTGGCGTTATCCTTACTATATTACCTTTACAGTCACATGCAGCCTTCATTAACATCATCATCTGATACTGGGTTGAGGGATATATTATCACAAGTGTCTTCTTGACAAGGTCCACAGGCTTGGGTACATTCAAGGCTATGTTTTTTGCAGCTACATTTGAATGTGCGGCAACCTGTCGAGCAGTTGCAGTGTATCATTTTCAACAGACTTTCAGGAGCAGGGCTTTTGTTCATCATGAGTGGAATCAGTTGACCCCCTTGTACACTCCAGCCCCAGTCAGTAGGATCCCTGCCACCGCCCGTACACAACCACACCATAACTTGAAGATATACCCTCCGTGAGTGAAGTTTTGTGGCTAATGTTGTTGGAGGCAGCCTTTCGGGTGCCACAAAAGTCTTTGCTGTGGCCACTTCTTTGCAAAGGAAGCTGTAGCGCAATGATGCCAGAGAGTCAGAATGAGTCCCATTAAACAATGAAAGCATTGGTTTGCAGCCGGTGGTTTCTACAGTCTCTGGATTTGCCTTTGGTGTGCGAAAGATCTTGGAACAAGCACGCAAGACAGATTCGCCCTTGATGACCTTTCTGAAGACGGACTTCTTTCCAACTCCAAAAAATCGTGAGGTAGTGTCGCATCCGGAAAAGGCATGGGCAAACAACAGATCAGAGCACACTTCTTCCCCTAGTAACAGTTTCAGAACTTTAATGTTATACACATTTGGTTTACCTTTGTCTGATCTTAAGTACAGGTCTTTGCAGTTATTCGTGGTTCCATGATACAAGAGCAAAACAAAAAGATCTGTATCTTCCCCGATGAGAGTTGTTGACTTGAAGGATGCCATTGTGATTGCTGCTTTTACGATATCGACATCAGCATCACCCTCAGCCTGAATAACGTTGCAACCTTCCTGGCGCAAGTATTTCGTCATCAGGTTAATAAGGGCCTGTTTATTCATTGTGTTTGAAAAAAAATCCTCTTTTTTCCCAGAAAATTTGGTTGACTCCACAATGTCGACCTTGTTAGTGACCTGAATTCGGCTTCGTCTTTAGTGGGTGGTTTCTTTTGTGGATGGTCTTCCATTGTACCCACCAAAGACAACAGTGGCATTACCATACAGTTCGAATTTGAAAGATGCATACGAATCTGCAATTGAAGTGTAAGTGCTCCCCTTGGTCCATTTTAATCAATGTAGGAGGGAACCTCCATCAAGAACATAGTGATCAGTCTTTGGAATGGACTGAAGAACAGCACCATCTGATAAGGAAGTTCCATGGTCTTTCAAAGCTTCCAGAAGATGTGCTTTATCTGGTTTTCGCAAGAGATATTTTCCTTCAAATAAGGATGGTGGATAGGGGGAGAGCTCATATTGCATTACTTCATCAAGGCAAAGGTCACCTGACTGCGATACCACAAGGAACCTCTGAAACAATAGAGCTGGATCAATGGTTTGATCCTCTGTAACTTTGACAGCTTGAGCTGATGCTGATGTCTTCACTTTAGTGTTCTTTTTGTGGGAATATGAGAAGACTGGGTGTTCTTCCATTTGTTTTACTGTGTCTCTGCCTACATTGAAAAGTTCTTCAACATTGACACCCTCATCAGCATTTATCCCTGTGATAATGTTGCGCAAGGTTGCCTCATTGGAAAATGGAGAATAGTGTTCCAGCTTCGTCGCAAGTTTGTCTAAGTCTCTCATATCACTGTCCATACGAGAAGCAGATGCCTCCTTGTGCTGTTCACTTGTTGCATATAATGTCTGACAGAATTCCTGCATGGTGTAGTTGTAGGCGGAAGATACAGGGGCAGACATTGTCCAAACGGCCCTCTGATGGTCTGACATGCCACTTCCTCTTGGTAGCCCACCGGTGCTTTTAAGCGACCGCATTAGTGTCTGCTCGATCACCAAGTCAGGACTAAGGCCAGCCCAGTATTTTTTGCTGCGTCGAATAACATGAATTTTTGAAACACTGGGGACTTATCACTTTCAAGATCCCTTATCTTCTGTAAATAAAGATAAGCAGATTTCAGATAGTTAGGGTGTCCAGCAGCAGCAAATATTGGCAAACAGTCATATTTAGCATGGATATGCATTTGCCATGACCCTGTGCGATCAGCCTTGATAAGCTCCTGTGCAACTCCCAACATTCGTTGATAGTTAATCCACAATTTGCTTCTTTTTGAGTTGTTGGATAATTCACACTTTCTTGAAGTGAGAGCTTTGGAAATTCTTTCCATGCAGTCTGCTTTCAGCAGTGCATCTAAACTTATTTTACCAGTCTCCTTTCTAGTATACAATCTCTCCAGCTCTTTAACTAGATCTTCAAAACTTGGATCGGCTTCAATTACCTTAGTCACTATCTGATGCGTGAGACACTGCTTAGCAAGAAGATGTCCACGAAATGCACGTTGCACAGCTTTGCCACTCATCATATGTGTTATAGCGTGTTCACCATACACTGTCTTCAGGATTTCCCTTAGTCCACTTCCATCCATGAGTGTTCCTATAACACCCAAGAAATTCATGAAAATATGAAATCTCCCCAATAACAAAATAACATCTCTGAGTGGACTACCATCTTGAACTTCATGTATAATATCAAAAGTTTTCCAAAAGAGTGGCTGATCAAAGGTTACAATTGGTGGGACACTGTGCTTGGAAGCAAGAGCACATATATAGTCTTAGTGTAGAGAAGATACATGTCTTATATCCAGGGTTCATATCAATCATTGGTAGGAACAATACTGATGATTGTCCAGGGTGGAGACAGTCCTTGTGTAGCAGGTGCCTCACTCCTTGCCAATTTGGTAGTGTTTGCTTGAAGCGGAAGGACATCTCCCACAATACATCAATCTTATGATCAACAACATTCAAAAGTGGCAGAGACGTGAACTTAATGCAACGAAGAGTGTTCTTTGGGAAGTGGTAATCCTTGATCTCAATCTTCGTCTGATCAACTATGTTCAAGTCAGACATCTTTCTCCTCGGAATTGTGTGACTGGTTTGTGTGCCTGGTGTTATGGCTGCTACCATCCCCATACCATGAAATGTTCCCTTTCCATCCAGGGTCACTATGTTGTGGTCAACGTTTTCCGCGGCAAATAAAAGCATCATATCATGCATATCTTTGTCCTCACCTAAAACATCAGGAGCCACTGAAGAAGTGGCGTTTTCCTCAAACCTTTGCACTTCACTATATGAGGAGAAATAGCCCATGGCAGACAGACTGTCTATCAACAACCTTGATCGAAAGTGATGGTGCATTTGAACCCCCAGCCCCAGTTGTAACGGAGCTATTACTGCTATCAATTTGGGTCCCACCTTCAGAAATGACTTAAAATTCTTTCAAATCATCAAATGTCTCCCTGCGCCATCAAATCTGGACTGAAACACACACATTAGAAATAAACCATATTCTGACGTCATAGATCACGCCATTACGTGACAGGTCACGTCCTGACGTCACGGGTAACGTCCTGACGTTATTGATGATGCCAAGAAAAGTTTCAAAAATTATGTTGGTGCCAAGATATTTAGTTTTAGTGATAATTTTCATTATTAAAATGATTAGAAACTATTAAATTACAGACTTATGCCTAGTTTCTAGCGATTTCTTATATCGGCAGCCATCTTTTTTATGACGTCATATTTAAACCCTTTCCGGAGATCCGATCGATGCCAACTTTTAATATGTTCTTCTCTAGATCCCATACTTAATCAAACTGCCAAAAAACCTTTTCTTGCAATTTTTTTGGGGTAAGGTCACTTTTTTTCATATTTTGACTCTACTATAAGGGGAACAATCAATATCTGATTGCACCATGTGCTACGCGGCAGGGAATAATATTACGTATGTGAGGTGAAAGATAAGTTTGATATCTATCACCTGGTATAACTCGCTTAGTGATACAAATAGGGAAATGAAATACGAAGTCCAAGAATTATGAAATAGATTTGGAATTATCGCTATTTTATGGGGGTTTCAACCAATGTCCGATTGCACAATGTGCTACGGGGGCAGGGGGTAATATCACGTATGTCAGGTGAAAGATAATTTTGATATCTATCACCTGGTATAATTCAATAATAGAATTTGGAATTATCGCTATTTTATGGGGGGCAATCAATGTCTGATTGCACCATGTGCTACGGAGCAGGGAGTAATATTACGTATGTCAGGTAAAAGATAATTTTGATATCTATTACCTAGTATAATTCAGTATTAATGTAGTAAGATTTTCAATTATTGCTATTTTAGGAGGGGAAATCAATGTCTTATTGCACCATGTGCTACGGGGCAGGGGGTAATATCACGTATGTCAGGTAAAAGATATTTTTACTATCTATTACCTGGTATAATTCGATATTAAAATTTGGAATTATCGCTCAGGGAACAATCAATGTCCGATTGCACCATGTGCTACGGGGCAGGGGGTAATAACACGTATGTCAGGTGAAAGATAATTTTAATATCTGTCACCTGGTATAATTCGATATTAAAATGTGGAATTATCGCTATTTTAGGGGGGAGCAATCAATGTCCGATTGCACCATGTCCTACGGGGCAGGGGGTAATATCACATATGTCAGGTGAAAGATAACTTTAATATCTATCACCTGGTAAAATACGCTTTGTGATACAGGATTGAATGTTTGACAAATAAGGAAATAAAATACGAAGTCGAAGAATTATGGAATAAATTTGGAATTATCGCTTTTTTTTAGGGGGGAGGGGGAAATCAATGTCCGATTGCACCATGTGCCACGGGGCGGGGGGTAATATCACGCATGTCAGGTAAAAGATAATTGCAATATCTATCACCTGCTATAATTTGCTTAGTAAAACAAGAGCGAGTTGTTGACAAATATTGAAATGAAATACGCAAGTCCAAGAAGTATGGAATACATTTAAAATTAAGCTTTTTGATGGGGGTGGGAAATCAATGTCCGGTATGTCAGGTAAAATATAGTTTTAATATCTATCACCTGGTATAATTCGATATTGAAATTTGGAATTATCGCTATTTTAGGGGGAACAATCAATGTCTGATTGCACCATGTGCTACGGGGCAGGGAATAATAATACGTATGTCAGGTGAAAGATAAGTTTGATATCTATCACCTGGTATAATTCGTTTAGTGATACAAATAGGGAAATGAAATACGAAGTCCAAGAATTATGAAATAAATTTGGAATTATCGCTATTTTATGGAGGGGGCTGGGGGGTAAATCAATGTCTGATTGCACAATGTGCTACGGGGCAGGTGGTAATATCACGTATGTCAGGTCAAAAATAATTTTAATATCTTTTACCTGGTATAATTCGATATTAAAATTCGGAATTATCGCTATTTTTGTATATATATATATATATTATTTTTTTTTGGGGGGGGGGCGGCAATCAATGCCTAATTGCACCATGTCCTACGGGGCAGAGGGTAATATCACGTATGTCAGGTGAAAGATAATTTTAAAATCTATCACCTGGTATAATTCAATGTTAAAATTTGGAATAATCGCTATTTGCGGGGGGCAATCAATGTTCGATTGCACCATGTGCTACGGGGTAGGGGATATTACGTATATCAGGTGAATGGTAATTTTATTATCGATCACTTGGTATAGTTCGCTTAGTGATACAAGTGCAATTTTTTGACAAATAGGAAAATGAAATACGCAAGTCTAAGGATTATGGAATAAATGTGGAATTATCGCTATTTTAGGGGGGTAAAATCAATGTCCGATTGCACCATGTGCTACGGGGCAGGGGGTAATATCACGTGAGTCAGGTGAAAGATAATTTTATTATCTATTACCTGGTATAATTCGTTTAGTGATACAAGAAAGAATTTTTGACAAAAAGGGAAATGAAATATCAAGATGCTAAAGACTTACGTTAAGTTAACCTAATGCCATATGGAAATTTTCATGAAAAGAATGTCTTTGCAGCAAAAAACTCTTGTATTCGGTGCATTATCAGGACCTGTGTGAGTGGGACAGGTACATTATTAGGACTTGTCATTTACATTGACCTGTTAGTTATAATATCAAGACAATCAAGACTTGTGTTAAGTTTGAAACTCATTTCATATGGAAATTGTCATCAGAAGAATCTATTTGCAGTAAAAAAATTCATGTCTTTGATATGTGTTTTAAAGTCTTGTGATTGGGGCATTATTATGCTCTGCGCAAATGGGAGAGAGACATTATCAGGACTAAAAATCTTGTATTCAGTTCATTAACCGTACCTGCATGAGTGGGACAGGTACATTATTGGGACTTGTCATTAACATTGACCTTGTTACTCAAATTATCAAGATGCTAAAGAGTTAAGTTAAGTTAAAACCTTATACCATATGGAAATCATGTTTGGTAAATAATTAATATTTTTCGGTTTGATGATCATCATTTTACAGTATGTGTGTTTTAAATCTTGTTATTGATGCGTTACTAGGCTCTGCACGAGAGATACATTATCAGGACTTGAGATAAACATCGATCATAACTGAGAGGGTGAGATCGATTATAATTTTGTTTTGGTATAAGTAAAATATGATGTAACAATATTTAGCTAACATCGTCCTTTAAAATATTAGTGTTTTGTAGTAGGCATAGGTAATTAATTCATCAAAATGATTTTCTTTGTAATTATGTGTGATTTTATCTAATTTACACATGGCCCTGGTAATGACCGAAGTACCAGTTTGAAAATCTTGTATTCTGTGCATTAACAGGACCTGCACTAGTGGGACAGGTACATTATTGGGACTTGTCCGATTAACATTGACCTGGTACATTACTGGGACTTGGTCATAAAATTGACCTGTTTCTCTCAAAATATCAAGATGCTTAAGGCTTACATTAAGTTAACCTAATTCCATATGCAAATTTTCATCAAAAGTGTATCATTGCAGCAAAAAATCTTGTATTCTGTGCATTAACAGAACATGTGCAAGTGGGACAGGTACATTATTGGGACTTGTCATTACCAGTGACCTGTTACTTAAAAGATCAAGACGATCAAGACTTGTGTGTTAGTTAAAAACTTATTGCACATGGAAATTGTCATCAGAAGAATCTCTTTGCACCTAAAAAATCATGTCTTTTATATGTGTTTTAAAGTCTTGTGATTGGAGCATTACTAGGCCCTTCGCAAGAGGGAGAGATACATTATCAGGACTTAAAAAACTTTTATTCAGTGCATTAACAAGACGTGCGCGATTGGGACAGGTACATTATTGGGACTTGCCATTAACATTGACCTTTTGCTCAAGATATTAAGACTTTAAATTTAAAACTAATTTTATACAGGAATTGTCATCAGAAGAATCTTGTTGTAGTAAAAACATCATGTCATGTCTCTGTGATAATTATTTAATGTTTTCAATTTGATGGTTATCAATTTTGAAGAATGCGTGCTTGAATGTTCTGTAATTGGGGCATTACTAGGCCCTGCGCTAGTGGGAGAGATACTGTACATTAAGAGGACTAAAAATATTGTATTCAGTGCATTAACAGAACCTGCATGAGTGGGACAGATATATCATTGGGACTTGTCATTAACTTTGTCCTGTTACTCAAATTATCAAGATGCTAAAAACTTAAGTTAAGTTAAAACCGCATGCTATATGGAAATTGTCATCAGAAGAATCTTGTTTCAGACAAAACATCATGTCTTTGATAATTAATTAATATTTTTCGGTTTGATGATCATCATTTTACAGTATGTGTGTTTTAAATCTTGTTATTGATGCGTTACTAGGCTCTGCACGAGAGATACATTATCAGGACTTGAGATAAACATCGATCATAACTGAGAGGGTGAGATCGATTATAATTTTGTTTTGGTATAATTTTGTTTTGTAAAAATATGATGTAACAATATTTAGCTTACATCGTCCTTTAAAATTAAGTGACAAATATTAGTGTTTTGTAGTAGGCATAGGTAATTAATTCATCAAAATAATTATTTTTGCATTTATGTGTGATTTAAATCACTTTACAAATGGCCTGGTAATGACCGAAGTACCAGTTTTAAAATCTTGTATTCAGTGCATTAACAGGACGTGCGCGAGTGGGACAGGTACATTATTGGTGGGACTTACCATTAACATTGACCTTTTGCTCAAAATATCAAGACGCTTAAGATTTGCATTAGGTTAAAAACTAATTCTATATGGAAATTGTTTTCAGAAGAATCTTGAAGCAGTAAAACATTTACGTCTTTGATAATTAATTAATCATTTCCGCCATTTTGATGATTATTATTTTGTAGATTGTGTGTTTTAAGTCTTTTAATTGGGGCATATTACTGTTAGCCCAGTTTCAAAATCTTATGATGCTAAATACTTCCATTAGTAAACCTATTCAAAATGGAAATTATCATCAAAAGAATATCTTTGCGGCAAAAAAATCTTGTATTCGGTGCATTATCAGGACCTGTGTGAGTGGGACAGGTACATTATTGGGACTTGACGTTAACATTGACTTAGCTGTTATACAAAATATCAAGATGCTAAAGACTTATGTTAATTCAATCTAATTCCATATGGAAATTTTCATCAAAAGAATATCTTTGATTTGGTGATTGTCATTTTGTATAATGTTTTGTGTAAAGTCTTGTAATTTGGGTATTATAGGACTAGACCCTGCGCGAGTGTGAGACATAAATTATCAGGAATTCAAATGTACATTGGTCAAGTATGAGGTCGATTATAATTTTGTTTTTGGAGAAGTAGAAAGATGTAACAAGATTGTTCTCTTCTTTTAAGATGAAGTGATAAAAATTAGTGTTTGATTGTAAGTAGTGTTAATTAATTTATCATACGTATTATTTCTGTAATATGCTTTATAATAAGTGCTTTCATATAATATGAGTTACTGGGTGAGGTAGTAACCTTGATGCTTTTTCTTGTCTCAAAATATCTGGGACAAGTCTCAAATATTTTGAGGCTTGTAGTAAAATGTTTTAAAAATCTAAGGGAAAGGTAAGTGCATCCTTCAGTTCATATAATTTGAAATCAACTGCCCCTCTAGCCTCTCTAGCCCTACTGCAGAAGCTTTTTTATGCTAGCTTGGAATAGTCCAGCCTCCTGTCTTTTGGACAGTTCGAGTTTAATGTATGAAATGCGCTATACACATTGATAATGATAATACAGTAATGTCAATAGTACTATGATATCTTGATATCTTACAGACACACATAGATGGACAGATAGACATACAAACAGAGATCCAAATGGCTCTATCCAACAATAAGGCTGTGCAATGCAATGAAATGGTGTCTTGTTTAAAAATCATAATCACTTCTCCTTAATTATGTAATACCACCAAGTTTTATGCACATCACTTGGATATTGTGATATCTTGTTATCAGACAAAAGCACATGGATGGACAGACAGACAAACAGAGACAAAAAAATCTTCATCCAACAATGATATTGTACAATGCAATGACATAGGACACAGGTCCCTATAATGCATACACACAGGTCCTTGTAGTGTATCTCCTGAACGCACTGTAAGTCCCTGTAATGCAAGTCCCCATTATGTACCATCGGTGAGTACGGGTGTGTGTGGGTGTGTAACTGCTTCCAACCAAAGACGCTCATATAAATACACATCCGACAACTGTGGACACACCTGCAATCGAGGACCATCCTCGGTTCTGTTGGTAAAAATAAATCAGCTGATCAGGAGCGTATGAACGTGTATTGTAAATAACTACAATTTTGGACAAAATTCCTTGAAACATAGCGGGATTTGTAGAACTGTAAATATTGCTTTTTCACATTACAAAATGAATAATTATATCATTTCCCATTATTTTACTTCATTTATCCCTTTGCTGTGTATTCCGCTTTTACTACACGACAGAAAACAATACTTTGTATTGATTATGAGTGTTGTTTTTGCAATTGAAGCGAATCAAGCGTGCTCTAAAAAGGAGGAAGACTTATAGTTTCGTACTTTAAGAAATTTATTTGTCTGCATGTCTTAAAAGGAATGCATATAAAGACTAGTAAAAAGAAAACAAAAATGCTTCACATAAAGTATAGTAAATAACAGATGCATTTGGGAAAGCATATTGCCCGTTGTTTGAAATTTGGGTATAGCTAAGGGAATGTCGGGGTCGCACAATCCACGCCGCCCCTTCCCACCAAGCCCTACACTCTAAAAATGGTAAAGTAAGGTAAGGAAAATAAAGGTCCCCTGCTACACACCTAGTGAAGATTAGTAATGTAAAACCAAATGGTTCAAGTGATCACGATTTGGAAAATTTACATCATGATTCGATGTGGGAGGGAAGTGTTGGTTTGGCAAAAGTCAGAAAGATGGTATTGGTGGGTGTTTCGACAGTCTCTCTTGAGGACAATACGATGGGTGTTAGTAATGTGTTGGCTGGCAGGTTCCTCAACAAAGTCTTCAGTGGTCTCTGGTTCTGATGACGCCTTTGCTGGAGTTCAGGGAACGATGGGGGGGGAGGGGGAGTGACTGTAACGTCTATACCAGTATTAGCTAGGGTTTTGGTGGTGAGGAGGGTGGTGGCTTGAGTGTCCCTGGTGCGACCTTGGGGAGGGTACCAACAAGGCCATGGAGCGCTTTGTGTATGAGGAAAGGGGTAACTTTTTTGCAACTGTCTGGTTTATTAGTGGCCTGCTTGTATGATTAGAATTTTGGGGACTGGGGCTGATGAATGGTCAATGGAGGTAGCAGGTGGGTCATGGGGAGAGAGTGTCAAGGTCAAGGCAGAAGCGTTTTGTCATTATGGGGGGAAAAAAACAAGGGCTGAGAGACCCTTATTCAGATAATATTACTGTACTGTAGCCATATGCATCGGCTGTACACATAGCATCACTGCCTGGGTCCCACATGACATCACTTCCTGTATCCCACACGGCATCTCTCCCTATGTCCCCCATGGCATCCCACCTTTTTTCCCGCATCAGTGGCTTCCCACCTGACGTCTCACATGACATCCCACCTTATGTCCCACATTGGATACCACCATGTTCCACATGGTATCCCTCCCAATGTCTCAATGACTTCCTACTTTATGTCCCACATGGCATCACATCCTGTGTGTCTATGGCTTTCTACCCGATGTCCCATATAGCCTCCTACCCTATGTCACACATGACATCCCAACCTATGTCACACTCTTGTGCTACTCGTGGCATCCCACCCCATGTCACACATGACATTCCACCCTGTTCCACATGGCATCTCACCCCATGTCCCACATGACATCCTGTAGGCTCCATAAGAAGTCTCATCCTAACTATCACAGTCCCTGATTGAGCATACTATGTATGAAAGTGTCACTTCATATAATAACTTATATGCAAATGACTTGTTAAAATGGGGGTGGGACCCGATGTCCCACATGACATCCCATGTCCCACATAACATGGCATTCCACCCTGTTCCACATGGCATTCCACCCCATGTCCACATGGCATCCCCCACCATAAGCTCCATAAGTCTCATCTTAGCTATCATTTCCTGATTGAGCTTATACTCTGTATGAAAGTGTCAGTTCATATAATAACTTGTATGCAAATGACTTGTTAAATAAGGAAAAAAGGCGGAGTCAAATAATTAAGCCTGATATAGCCCTTGGTGTATAACACACGGTATATATTATATCATAAGTTTTGCATGGCCCCATCCATGTCCCACATGGCATCCCTCCCTACGTCCAAATGCAGTTACACCACGTCACACTCCCTGACTGAACATACTAAACAAACAAAATGTCTGGTCAATTCATATACTGTAGCAACATTATGCAAATGACCACAATAATAAAGGCGGAGTTTAATATTCATGCCTGATACAAAAGTGCCTAATTATTTTGAAGAATTTTAAATCTCCAGTGCTACGAGAGATATGCTTGAGGATCTCTGAAGAATATTGCAAAATAATATTATTTTACAGTTATCTTCTAAGGAAATATCAAATGTTTTGTAGACTTTTTAACGAAACTAGTCTTCAATCTGTCTTTAGTGTCTCTAAAAAACTATTACATTTTGTAAGGAAATTCTAAACTCTCATTAGGATATCTGGAGAAACTTAACTTTTTCTGAGGAACTGTGAAGAAACTTTAACATTTTTTAAGAAATTCTCAAAAACTGTGGACGGCCAGGCCAGACGACGAAATCGCCATTACATAGGTTTGCATGTTCATCAAAATGGTCCCGCTTCAGTTTATGGTCCTTTTATCAAACGGACCCTCATCTTACAGATATGCAGGGTGGTCCTGCGAAATTTTAGGCCCACATGAAAAACAACTTTTTTAAATAAGAAAGTGATTTGATTAACTAAAGCATCAAAGTTTTAGTTTCATGTGTAAATATTTTGATCTGGTAACTTTAATGTTTTCTTTAATTTTTACAATTTTCATTTTGTCCGACTGAAATACAAAATCGCGTGAGGGTACATTACACGCCCTTCCCTATTTTTCAAGATGCCCAAACCTAAAATCTCTGGCGATGCCACTAGGATCTTGATCCGGCAGAAATTGAAGTCGTAATCTGCCCTGGAAAGATGCAGATTTTGATCATTTAGTCTGGTACTGTATATGATTTCATGTAACATGAGGAGGCTAATTTTGAGCTTTAGGTCGCCAGAGAAATGATGGTGGCATATAGGGGCCTAGCAGGTAGAAAATCAGTATGGGTAGCCCTATAATGCCCAATTTCCTAGTCCCGAAGAAAACATGAACGCATGAACAATAGGAAGGAATTCTCAGAAAAAGGACGGAAACCCTACTTCATTATAGTTCCTCCCCTTGCATACTGGACAATTTTTGGTACTCTTGCAATCCTATTTGTGACTAAAAAAGCCCTAGGCCCTATATTGTTTTTCCTTCAACTGTTAGACAGCACAGTATAAAAATGACCATATTAACATAAACGTATGCTGACTTACTTGAGTGTTCTAGTGTTCTTTCTGTTCCCCCGAGTATTATCATTTCAAAGTGCTTCGATGTTGGTGTTGTTCCTAGTGATTGGAGAATTGCTAATGTCACTTCTATCTTAAAAAATGGTGACCACAGTTTGCCTTGTAACTATAGGTCAGTGAAAGTGTTATGGAGTCAATTGTTAAGGATGTTGTACTAGATCATTTACTGGTCAGTGATTTGTTGAATTTATCCCAGCATGGGTTCTTACCTAAGAGGTCTTAAACTTCTAATTTATTGGAGTTTCTTGATAATGTTACTAAACGACTTGATTCTGGTCATAATGTGGATGTTATCTATTTAGATTTCCAAAAAGCATTTCATAAGGATCTATTAGGCAGGCTCATGATGAAAACAAGAGCACTTGGTGGGGAAAGTGCGCCAGTTGGATATATTCTTGGTTAGTTGACAGGTCACAAAGACTTGTTGTTAATGGTGTCTCCATGGAAGAAGGCTACAAGTGGTGTTCCTCTGGGTTCTGTATTGGGTCTGCTTCTTTTCTTAATCTTCATTAATGATATTGATGTGTCCCTTGGCTCCAGGATTTGTAAATTTGCTGATGACACTAAGCTGTACAGGATTTTTGATGATGCTAGGGATTCTTCACTTTTGCAAACTGATCTAAATAAGTTAGTTTCTTGGTCCCAAACATGACAGATGTCATTCAATGTTGATAAATGCAAAGTTATTTACTTTGGTCAGAGCAATTTGGCTTTTGATTACTGCATGATTGGTTCAAATCTTGGTTGTGTTGATCAAGAAAGAAATCTAGGTGTTGTCATTACTAGCAATCTAAAGCCTTCTAAACAATGTGTTTTAGCAGCTGCAAGGGCAAATAGGATGCTTGGTTTTATTAGAAGAAATGTGTGTTTTCTTGGTGGAGAGGTTGTTTTTAATTTGTATAAGCAGTTAGTCAGGCCTCACTTGAGTATGCTATTTAGGCTTGGAGTCCCTTTTATGAGAAGGATAAGTTCATTTTTTTAGCACATTCAGCAAAGAGCCACTTGACTTATTCCCGAAGTAAAGAATTTCTCTTATGAATCTAGGTTGCGAAGTCTTGGTTTGACCATGCTCGAGTTGAGAAGAGTACGTGTTGATATGATTCCGGTTTTTAAGTTCCTATCTGTTAGTGATGCTTCGACTTCCTGTTATTTCTTGCATGTTTCAGCTAATCCTCATGTGACACGTGGTAACAGTTTGAAGTTGACCAAAGAGTTCTCATGGATAGATATTTGGTGTTTTAGCTTTTCACAAAGATTTGTTAATGAGTGGAATGGTTTGCCTGAGTGGGTAGTTAGCTTCAATTCTCATGGTTGCCTGAGTGGGTAGTCAGCTTCAATTCTCTTCACAATTTCAAGGTCAACATTGATAAGTTCTTTACTAACTCTGGGCGTCTTTTAATTTTTTTGTTGTGGTGGTGGTGATGATGATGTTAGTTTGGGCTTTTTATGGGGTGACTAATCCTTCTTAGCCCGTAAAAATAGAGAAAATCATCTAGGAAAATTGAAAAAGGGGTTCTGATTTGTGTAAAGCAGATAATGATCATATCAGGAAATGGGTCCACAAATTGCATTATTATACAATGGGTCCCAAAAAGTGTATTTGTGATGCTATAGTGAAGGTAACATTTCAAATGTACCTACCAAACATTATGTGTATTCTCCAATATTCCTGGAGGAAGGGTGGATTCAGGGAGTGGAGAAAAAAAGGGGGGGGGGGAACCTAGAAGTCAGCAGAGGATGAACTTGAAGAACAATTTGTAAAAAAAGGTCCATGGGGCACGATTGCAACCTACTATGCATAAATTCACTCTCAACAGAATTGAAACTTTGATCAACCTTAAATTGAAATAAAACTTTTTAAGGACTGTTCAGCACACATTTACATGGCCTTCGCATACAAAAATGTGAAAGCATTAAGTATGTATACCAAAGTGTGTCAGTTGGGTAGAGGTGGTAAAAATGTGAAAGCATTATGTATACCAAAGCGTATTAGTTGGGTATAGGTGGTAAAAATGTGAAAGCATTAAGTATGTATGGCAAAGCGTATCAGTTGGGTAGAGGTGGTAAAAATGTGAAAGCATTAAGTATGTATACCAAAGTGTATCAGCTGGGTAGAGGTAGTGTGCAGTTACTCTGCATAAATACCCAACAACACCATTTGATTATAACCCCTGCAGAGCAATTACCACCCCTTGTTTGGATATTGTATCATGTACTATTCTTTCTCTCCATTGTTTAATGTTGCACAAATTTAAATATTTCCTCCATGAACAACACAAATGATACCAAGTTTAATTTTTAAAGTAAAGTTTTGGAGAAATTTTGACCAGTATTGGGGAAATTTTGACCAGTTTGGGGGAAATTTTGGCTAATTTTCTGAACAATTTGGCCAATTTTCGGAAATGTTTAGCCAATTTTCGGAAAATTTAACCAAAATATCTTGTCATTTTATCACATTTTGCATTTTTATGTTAATAATTTTTCAATTTCAGCCCCCAATTAAGAAAGGTGCAGTTTTTCCCTACCCTGCTTCTGGGTGGTAAGCCTCTCCACTATTTGTTTTGTTATTTTCCATTTTCCCCGTTGCACCCTGCATGTACTTATAATTTACAACTCCATTCTATTGCTATAAAGTCTTTGCAATTATTATCATTAGAAGAATGCAGAAAAATAACATCTACATATATAATCTGTGTGATTTTCAAATATCTATATTTAAGTCACCGTTGATATATTTTTCACAATATGATTATCATCATCACAATCACATTCATAATAATAGACTCATTGCATACATACCATTCACAGAATGTTCATGGTGCAATTAACAATTAAAAAATTAAAGGGCCTACAAAAAATACATAACAATACAAGGGCCTACAAATAATACATAATAATACAAGGATCTACAAATAATACAAGGACCTACAAATAATACATAATAATACAAGGATCTACAAATAATACATAATAATACAAGGACCTACAAATAATACATAATAATACAAGGACCTACAAATAATACATAATAATACAAGGGCCTACAAATAACACATAATAATACAAGGGCCTACAAATAACACATAATAATACAAGGGCCTACAAGTAATACATAATAATACAAGGGCCTACAAATAATGCATAATAATACAAGGGCCTACAAATAATACATAATAATACAAGGGCCTACAAATAATACATAATAATACAAAGGCCTACACAAATAATACACAATAATACAAGGGCCTACAAATAATACATAATAATACAAGGGCCTACAAATAATACATAATAATACAAGGGCCTACAAATGATACATAATAATACAAGGGCCTACAAGTAATACATAATAATCATACAGGGCCTACAAATAATACATAATAATACAAGGGCCTACAAATAACACATAATAATACAAGGGCCTACAAATAACACATAATAATACAAGGGCCCACAAGTAATACATAATAATACAAGGGCCTACAAATAATACATAATAATACAAGGGCCTACAAATAATACATACTAATACAAGGGCCTACAAATTATACATAATAATACAAGGGCCTACAAATAATACATAATAATACAAGGGCCTACAAATAATACATAATAATACAAGGTCCTACAAATAATACAAGGGCCTACAAATGATACAAAAAATAATACAAGGGCCTACAAATACTACATAATAATACAAGGGCCTACAAATAACACATAATAATACAAGGGCCTACAAATAATACATAATAATACAAGGGCCTACAAATAATACATAATAATACAAGGGCCTACAAATAATACATAATAATACAAGGGCCTACAAATAATACATAATATTACAAGGGCCTACAAATAATACATAATAATACAAGGGCCTACAAATAATACATAATAATACAAGGGCCTACAAATAATACATAATAATACAAGGGCCTACAAATAATACATAATAATACAAGGGCCTACAAATAATATATATTAATACAAAGGCCTACAAATAATATCTAATAATACAAGGGCCTACAAATAATACATAATAATACAAGGGCCTACAAATAATACAAGGACCTACAAATAATACATAATATTACAAGGGCCTACAAATAATACATAATAATACAAGGGCCTACAAATAACACATAATAATACAAGGGCCTACAAATAATACATAATAATACAAGGGCCTACAAATAACACATAATAATACAAGGGCCTACAAATAATACATAATAATACAAAGGCCTACAAATAATACAAGGACCTACAAATAATACATAATAATACAAGGGCCTACAAATAATACATAATAATACAAGGGCCTACAAATAACACATAATAATACAATCAATGAAAGAAGGTACAAAATAATGTGAAAGCTTTTGTTATTAAATGGAATTTTAATCTAGAGAGCTTTTAAGGGGTTCCAAAGGGGGTCGGTTCCAAAGGCGAGGGGCAAAAACAATGAAGAACCTATCCCCCAAGAATGCTTTGACTTATTTTTAGATAATACAATTTGAAAGCTGGACCTTAGATAATGAGAGAGGTATAAATACATAAGTCTGAAATATATTTTGGACTTTCTTCTTTTAGTGATTTATAAACAAGAGAAATGTATACATGGCAGACAGACTGTCTATCAAAACCTTGATCGAAAGTGATGGTGCATTTGAACCCCCAGCCCCAGTTGTAACGGAGCTATTACTGCTATCAATTTGGGTCCCACCTTCAGAAATGACTTAAAATTCTTTCAAATCATCAAATGTCTCCCTGCGCCATCAAATCTGGACTGAAACACACACATTAGAAATAAACCATATTCTGACGTCATAGATCACGTCATTACGTGACAGGTCACGTCCTGACGTCACGGGTAACGTCCTGACGTTATTGATGATGCCAAGAAAAGTTTCAAAAATTATGTTGGTGCCAAGATATTTAGTTTTAGTGATAATTTTAATTATTAAAATGATTAGAAACTATTAAATTACAGACTTAAGCCTAGTTTCTAGCGATTTCTTATATCGGCGGCCATCTTTTTAATGACGTCATATTTAAACCCTTTACGGAGATCCGATTGATGCCAACTTTTAATATGTTCTTCTCTAGACCCCATACTTGATCAAACTGCCAAAAACCTTTTCTTGCAATTTTTTGGGGTAAGGTCACTTTTTCATATTTTGACTCTACTATAAGGGGAACAATCAATATCTGATTGCACCATGTGCTACGCGGCAGGGAATAATATTACGTATGTGAGGTGAAAGATAAGTTTGATATCTATCACCTGGTATAACTCGCTTAGTGATACAAATAGGGAAATGAAATACGAAGTCCAAGAATTATGAAATAGATTTGGAATTATCGCTATTTTATGGGGGTTTCAACCAATGTCCGATTGCACAATGTGCTACGGGGGCAGGGGGTAATATCACGTATGTCAGGTGAAAGATAATTTTGATATCTATCACCTGGTATAATTCAATAATAGAATTTTGAATTATCGCTATTTTATGGGGGGCAATCAATGTCTGATTGCACCATGTGCTACGGAGCAGGGAGTAATATTACGTATGTCAGGTAAAAGATAATTTTAATATCTATTACCTAGTATAATTCAGTATTAATGTAGTAAGATTTTCAATTATTGCTATTTTAGGAGAGGAAATCAATGTCTTATTGCACCATGTGCTACGGGGCAGGGGGTAATATCACGTATGTCAGGTAAAAGATATTTTTACTATCTATTACCTGGTATAATTCGATATTAAAATTTGGAATTATCGCTATTTTAGGAGGGAACAATCAATGTCCGATTGCACCATGTGCTACGGGGCAGGGGGTAATAACACGTATGTCAGGTGAAAGATAATTTTAATATCTGTCACCTGGTATAATTCGATATTAAAATGTGGAATTATCGCTATTTTAGGGGGGAGCAATCAATGTCCGATTGCACCATGTCCTACGGGGCAGGGGGTAATATCACATATGTCAGGTGAAAGATAACTTTAATATCTATCACCTGGTAAAATACGCTTTGTGATACAGGATTGAATTTTTGACAAATAGGGAAATAAAATACGAAGTCGAAGAATTATGGAATAAATTTGGAATTATCGCTTTTTTTTAGGGGGGAGGGGGAAATCAATGTCCGATTGCACCATGTGCCACGGGGCGGGGGTAATATCACGCATGTCAGGTAAAAGATAATTGCAATATCTATCACCTGCTATAATTTGCTTAGTAAAACAAGAGCGAGTTGTTGACAAATATTGAAATGAAATACGCAAGTCCAAGAAGTATGGAATACATTTAAAATTAAGCTTTTGATGGGGTGGGAAATCAATGTCCGGTATGTCAGGTAAAATATAGTTTTAATATCTATCACCTGGTATAATTCGATATTGAAATTTGGAATTATCGCTATTTTAGGGGGAACAATCAATGTCTGATTGCACCATGTGCTACGGGGCAGGGAATAATAATACGTATGTCAGGTGAAAGATAAGTTTGATATCTATCACCTGGTATAATTCGTTTAGTGATACAAATAGGGAAATGAAATACGAAGTCCAAGAATTATGAAATACATTTGGAATTATCGCTATTTTATGGAGGGGGCTGGGGGGTAAATCAATGTCTGATTGCACAATGTGCTACGGGGCAGGTGGTAATATCACGTATGTCAGGTCAAAAATAATTTTAATATCTTTTACCTGGTATAATTCGATATTAAAATTTGGAATTATCGCTATTTTTATATATATATATATATATTTTTTTTTTTTTTTGGGGCGGCAATCAATGCCTAATTGCACCATGTCCTACGGGGCAGAGGGTAATATCACGTATGTCAGGTGAAAGATAATTTTAAAATCTATCACCTGGTATAATTCAATGTTAAAATTTGGAATAATCGCTATTTGCGGGGGGCAATCAATGTTCGATTGCACCATGTGCTACGGGGTAGGGTGTATATTACGTATATCAGGTGAATGGTAATTTTATTATCGATCACTTGGTATAGTTCGCTTAGTGATACAAGTGCAATTTTTTGACAAATAGGAAAATGAAATACGCAAGTCTAAGGATTATGGAATAAATGTGGAATTATCGCTATTTTAGGGGTAAAATCAATGTCCGATTGCACCATGTGCTGCAGGGCAGGGGTTAATATCACGTGAGTCAGGTGAAAGATAATTTTATTATCTATTACCTGGTATAATTCGTTTAGTGATACAAGAAAGAATTTTTGACAAAAGGGAAATGAAATATCAAGATGCTAAAGACTTACGTTAAGTTAACCTAATGCCATATGCAAATTTTCATGAAAAGAATGTCTTTGCAGCAAAAACTCTTGTATTCGGTGCATTATCAGGACCTGTGTGAGTGGGACAGGTACATTATTAGGACTTGTCATTTACATTGACCTGTTAGTTATAATATCAAGACAATCAAGACTTGTGTTAAGTTTGAAACTCATTTCATATGGAAATTGTCATCAGAAGAATCTATTTGCAGTAAAAAAATTCATGTCTTTGATATGTGTTTTAAAGTCTTGTGATTGGGGCATTATTATGCTCTGCGCAAATGGGAGAGAGACATTATCAGGACTAAAAACCTTGTATTCAGTGCATTAACCGTACCTGCATGAGTGGGACAGGTACATTATTGGGACTTGTCATTAACATTGACCTTGTTACTCAAATTATCAAGATGCTAAAGAGTTAAGTTAAGTTAAAACCTTATACCATATGGAAATCATGTTTGGTAAATAATTAATATTTTTCGGTTTGATGATCATCATTTTACAGTATGTGTGTTTTAAATCTTGTTATTGATGCGTTACTAGGCTCTGCACGAGAGATACATTATCAGGACTTGAGATAAACATCGATCATAACTGAGAGGGTGAGATCGATTATAATTTTGTTTTGGTATAAGTAAAATATGATGTAACAATATTTAGCTAACATCGTCCTTTAAAATATTAGTGTTTTGTAGTAGGCATAGGTAATTAATTCATCAAAATGATTTTCTTTGTAATTATGTGTGATTTTTATCTAATTTACACATGGCCCTGGTAATGACCGAAGTACCAGTTTGAAAATCTTGTATTCTGTGCATTAACAGGACCTGCACTAGTGGGACAGGTACATTATTGGGACTTGTCCGATTAACATTGACCTGGTACATTACTGGGACTTGGTCATAAAATTGACCTGTTTCTCTCAAAATATCAAGATGCTTAAGGCTTACATTAAGTTAACCTAATTCCATATGCAAATTTTCATCAAAAGTGTATCATTGCAGCAAAAAATCTTGTATTCTGTGCATTAACAGAACATGTGCAAGTGGGACAGGTACATTATTGGGACTTGTCATTAACAGTGACCTGTTACTTAAAAGATCAAGACGATCAAGACTTGTGTGTTAAGTTAAAAACTTATTGCACATGGAAATTGTCATCAGAAGAATCTCTTTGCACCTAAAAAATCATGTCTTTTATATGTGTTTTAAAGTCTTGTGATTGGAGCATTACTAGGCCCTTCGCAAGAGGGAGAGATACATTATCAGGACTTAAAAAACTTTTATTCAGTGCATTAACAAGACGTGCGCGATTGGGACAGGTACATTATTGGGACTTGCCATTAACATTGACCTTTTGCTCAAGATATTAAGACTTTAAATTTAAAACTAATTTTATACAGGAATTGTCATCAGAAGAATCTTGTTGTAGTAAAAACATCATGTCATGTCTCTGTGATAATTATTTAATGTTTTCAATTTGATGGTTATCAATTTTGAAGAATGCGTGCTTGAATGTTCTGTAATTGGGGCATTACTAGGCCCTGCGCTAGTGGGAGAGATACTGTACATTAAGAGGACTAAAAATATTGTATTCAGTGCATTAACAGAACCTGCATGAGTGGGACAGATATATCATTGGGACTTGTCATTAACTTTGTCCTGTTACTCAAATTATCAAGATGCTAAAAACTTAAGTTAAGTTAAAACCGCATGCTATATGGAAATTGTCATCAGAAGAATCTTGTTTCAGACAAAACATCATGTCTTTGATAATTAATTAATATTTTTCGGTTTGATGATCATCATTTTACAGTATGTGTGTTTTAAATCTTGTTATTGATGCGTTACTAGGCTCTGCACGAGAGATACATTATCAGGACTTGAGATAAACATCGATCATAACTGAGAGGGTGAGATCGATTATAATTTTGTTTTGGTATAAGTAAAATATGATGTAACAATATTTAGCTTACATCGTCCTTTAAAATTAAGTGACAAATATTAGTGTTTTGTAGTAGGCATAGGTAATTAATTCATCAAAATAATTATTTTTGCATTTATGTGTGATTTAAATCACTTTACAAATGGCCCTGGTAATGACCGAAGTACCAGTTTTAAAATCTTGTATTCAGTGCATTAACAGGACGTGCGCGAGTGGGACAGGTACATTATTGGTGGGACTTACCATTAACATTGACCTTTTGCTCAAAATATCAAGACGCTTAAGATTTGCATTAGGTTAAAAAACTAATTCTATATGGAAATTGTTTTCAGAAGAATCTTGAAGCAGTAAAACATTTACGTCTTTGATAATTAATTAATCATTTCCGCCATTTTGATGATTATTATTTTGTAGATTGTGTGTTTTAAGTCTTTTAATTGGGGCATATTACTGTTAGCCCAGTTTCAAAATCTCATGATGCTAAATACTTACATTTAGTTAACCTATTCAAAATGAAAATTATCATCAAAAGAATATCTTTGCGGCAAAAAAATATTGTATTCGGTGCATTATCAGGACCTGTGTGAGTGGGACAGGTATACTAATGGGACTTTACATTAACATCGACTTAGCTGTTATACAAAATATCAAGATGCTAAAGACTTATGTTAATTCAACCTAATTCCATATGGAAATTTTCCTAAAAAGAATATCTTTGATTTGGTGATTGTCATTTTGTATAATGTTTTGTGTAAAGTCTTGTAATTTGGGTATTATAGTACTAGACCCTGCGCGAGTGTGAGACATAAATTAACAGGAATTGAAATGTACATCGGTCAAGTATGAGGTCGATTATGATTTTGTTTTTGCAGAAGTAGAAAAATGTAACAAGAGTTTTCTCTTCTTTTAAGATGAAGTGATAGAAATTAGTGTTTGATAGTAAGTAGTGTAAATCAATTTATCGTACGTATTATTTCTGTAATATGCTTTATAATAAGTGCTTTCATATAACATGAGTTACTGGGTGAGGTAGTAACCTTGATGCTTTTGCTTGTCTCAAAATATCTGGGACAAGTCTCAAATATTTTGAGGCTTGTAGTAAAATGTTTTAAAAATCTAAGGAAATGGTAAGTGCATCCTTCAGTTCATATAATTTGAAATCAACTGCCCCTCTAGCCTCTCTAGCCCTACTGCAGAAGCTTTTTTATGCTAGCTTGGAATAGTCCAGCCTCCTATCTTTTGGACAGTTCGAGTTAATGTATGAAATGCGCTATACATATTGATAATGATAATACAGTAATGTCAATAGTACTATGATATCTTGATATCTTACAGACACACATAGATGGACAGATAGACATACAAACAGAGATCCAAATGGCTCTATCCAACAATATGGCTGTGCAATGCAATGAAATGGAGGGGTGTCTTGTTTAAAGATCATAATCACTATCCCTTAATTATGTAATACCACAAAGTTGTATGCACATCACTTGGATATTGTGATATCTTGTTATCAGACAAAAGCACATGGATAGACAGACAGACAAACAGAGACAAAAAAGTCTTCATCCAACAACGATATTGTACAATGCAATGACATAGGACACAGGTCCCTATAATGCATACACACAGGTCCTTGTAGTGTATCTCCTGAACGCACTGTAAGTCCCTGTAATGCAAGTCCCCATAATGTACCTTCGGTGAGTACACACGTGAGTGTGTGTGTGGGTGTGCAACTGCTTCCAACCAAAGACGGTCATATAAATACACATCCGACAACCGTGGACACACCTGCATTCGAGGACCATCCTCGGTTCTATTGGTGAAAATAAATCAGCTGATCGGGAGCGTATGAACGTATATTGTAAATTACTACAATTCTGGACAAAATTCCTTGAAACATAGCGGGATTTGTAGAACTGTAAATATTGCTTTTTTCACATTACAAAATGAATAATTATATCATTTCCCATTATTTTACTTCATTTATCCCTTTGCTGTGTATTCCCGCTTTTACTACACGACAGAAAACAATACTTTGTATTGATTATGAGTGTTGTTTTTTTGCAATTGAAGCGAATCAAGCGTGCTCTAAAAAGGAGGAAGACTTATAGTTTCGTACTTTAAGAAATTTATTTGTCTGCATGTCTTAAAAGGAATGCATATAAAGACTAGTAAAAAGAAGAAAAAAATGCTTCACATAAAGTATAGTAAATAACAGATGCATTTGGGAAAGCATATTGCCCGTTGTTTGAAATTTGGGTATAGCTAAGGGAATGTCGGGGTCGCACAATCCACGCCGCCCCTTCCCACCAAGCCCTACACTCTAAAAATGGTAAAGTAAGGTAAGGAAAATAAAGGTCCCCTGCTACACACCTAGTGAAGATTAGTAATGTAAAACCAAATGGTTCAAGTGATCACGATTTGGAAAATTTACATCATGATTCGATGTGGGAGGAAGTGTTGGTTTGGCAAAAGTCAGAAAGATGGTATTGGTGGGTGTTTCGACAGTCTCTCTTGAGGACAATACGATGGGTGTTAGTAATGTGTTGGCTGGCAGGTTCCTCAACAAAGTCTTCAGTGGTCTCTGGTTCTGATGACGCCTTTGCTGGAGTTCAGGGAACGATGGGGAAGGGGAGTGACTGTAACGTCTATACCAGTATTAGCTAGGGTTTTGGTGGTGAGGAGGGTGGTGGCTTGAGTGTCCCTGGTGCGACCTTGGGAGGGTACCAACAAGGCCATGGAGCGCTTTGTGTATGAGGAAAGGGGTAACTTTTTGCAACTGTCTGGTTTATTAGTGGCCTGCTTGTATGATTAGAATTTTGGGGACTGGGGCTGATGAATGGTCAATGGAGGTAGCAGGTGGGTCATGGGAGAGAGTGTCAAGGTCAAGGCAGAAGCGTTTTGTCATTATGGGGGAAAAACAAGGGCTGAGAGACCCTTATTCAGATAATATTACTGTACTGTAGCCATATGCATCGGCTGTACACATAGCATCACTGCCTGGGTCCCACATGACATCACTTCCTGTATCCCACACGGCATCTCTCCCTATGTCCCCCATGGCATCCCACCTTTTTTCCCGCATCAGTGGCTTCCCACCTGACGTCTCACATGACATCCCACCTTATGTCCCACATTGGATACCACCATGTTCCACATGGTATCCCTCCCCAATGTCTCAATGACTTCCTACTTTATGTCCCACATGGCATCACATCCTGTGTGTCTATGGCTTTCTACCCGATGTCCCATATAGCCTCCTACCCTATGTCACACATGACATCCCAACCTATGTCACACTCTTGTGCTACTCGTGGCATCCCACCCCATGTCACACATGGCATTCCACCCTGTTCCACATGGCATCTCACCCCATGTCCCACATGACATCCTGTAGGCTCCATAAGAAGTCTCATCCTAACTATCACAGTCCCTGATTGAGCATACTATGTATGAAAGTGTCACTTCATATAATAACTTATATGCAAATGACTTGTTAAAATGGGGTGGGACCCGATGTCCCACATGACATCCCATGTCCCACATAACATGGCATTCCACCCTGTTCCACATGGCATTCCACCCCATGTCCCGCATGGCATCCCACCCCATAAGCTCCATAAGTCTCATCTTAGCTATCATTTCCTGATTGAGCTTATACTCTGTATGAAAGTGTCAGTTCATATAATAACTTGTATGCAAATGACTTGTTAAATAAGGAAAAAAGGCGGAGTCAAATAATTAAGCCTGATATAGCCCTTGGTGTATAACACACGGTATATATTATATCATAAGTTTTGCATGGCCCCATCCATGTCCCACATGGCATCCCTCCCTACGTCCAAATGCAGTTACACCACGTCACACTCCTGACTGAACATACTAAACAAACAAAATGTCTGGTCAATTCATATACTGTAGCAACATTATGCAAATGACCACAATAATAAAGGCGGAGTTTAATATTCATGCCTGATACAAAAGTGCCTAATTATTTTGAAGAATTTTAAATCTCCAGTGCTACGAGAGATATGCTTGAGGATCTCTGAAGAATATTGCAAAATAATATTATTTTACAGTTATCTTCTAAGGAAATATCAAATGTTTTGTAGACTTTTTAACGAAACTAGTCTTCAATCTGTCTTTAGTGTCTCTAAAAAACTATAACATTTTGTAAGGAAATTCTAAACTCTCATTAGGATATCTGGAGAAACTTAACTTTTTCTGAGGAACTGTGAAGAAACTTTAACATTTTCTAAGAAATTCTCAAAAACTGTGGACGGCCAGGCCAGACGACGAAATCGCCATTACATAGGTTTGCATGTTCATCAAAATGGTCCCGCTTCAGTTTATGGTCCTTTTATCAAACGGACCCTCATCTTACAGATATGCAGGGTGGTCCTGCGAAATTTTAGGCCCACATGAAAAACAACTTTTTTAAATAAGAAGGTGATTTGATTAACTAAAGCATCAAAGTTTTAGTTTCATGTGTAAATATTTTGATCTGGTAACTTTAATGTTTTCTTTAATTTTTACAATTTTCATTTTGTCCGACTGAAATACAAAATCGCGTGAGGGTACATTACACGCCCTTCCCCTATTTTTCAAGATGCCCAAACCTAAAATCTCTGGCGATGCCACTAGGATCTTGATCCGGCAGAAATTGAAGTCGTAATCTGCCCTGGAAAGATGCAGATTTTGATCATTTAGTCTGGTACTGTATATGATTTCATGTAACATGTGAGGAGGCTAATTTTGAGCTTTAGGTCGCCAGAGAAATGATGGTGGCATATAGGGGCCTAGCAGGTAGAAAATCAGTATGGGTAGCCCTATAATGCCCAATTTCCTAGTCCCGAAGAAAACATGAACGCATGAATAATAGGAAGGAATTCTCAGAAAAAGGACGGAAACCCTACTTCATTATAGTTCCTCCCCTTGCATACTGGACAATTTTTGGTACTCTTGCAATCCTATTTGTGACTAAAAAAGCCCTAGGCCCTATATTGTTTTTCCTTCAACTGTTAGACAGCACAGTATAAAAATGACCATATTAACATAAACGTATGCTGACTTACTTGAGTGTTCTAGTGTTCTTTCTGTTCCCCCGAGTATTATCATTTCAAAGTGCTTCGATGTTGGTGTTGTTCCTAGTGATTCGGAGAATTGCTAATGTCACTTCTATCTTAAAAAATGGTGACCACAGTTTGCCTTGTAACTATAGGTCAGTGAAAGTGTTGTGGAGTCAATTGTTAAGGATGTTGTACTAGATCATTTACTGGTCAGTGATTTGTTGAATTTATCCCAGCATGGGTTCTTACCTAAGAGGTCTTAAACTTCTAATTTATTGGAGTTTCTTGATAATGTTACTAAACGACTTGATTCTGGTCATAATGTGGATGTTATCTATTTAGATTTCCAAAAAGCATTTCATAAGGATCTATTAGGCAGGCTCATGATGAAAACAAGAGCACTTGGTGGAGGGAAAGTGCGCCAGTTGGATATATTCTTGGTTAGTTGACAGGTCACAAAGACTTGTTGTTAATGGTGTCTCCATGGAAGAAGGCTACAAGTGGTGTTCCTCTGGGTTCTGTATTGGGTCTGCTTCTTTTCTTAATCTTCATTAATGATATTGATGTGTCCCTTGGCTCCAGGATTTGTAAATTTGCTGATGACACTAAGCTGTACAGGATTGTTGATGATGCTAGGGATTCTTCACTTTTGCAAACTGATCTAAATAAGTTAGTTTCTTGGTCCCAAACATGACAGATGTCATTCAATGTTGATAAATGCAAAGTTATTTACTTTGGTCAGAGCAATTTGGCTTTTGATTACTGCATGATTGGTTCAAATCTTGGTTGTGTTGATCAAGAAAGAAATCTAGGTGTTGTCATTACTAGCAATCTAAAGCCTTCTAAACAGTGTGTTTTAGCAGCTGCAAGGGCAAATAGGATGCTTGGTTTGATTAGAAGAAATGTGTGTTTTCTTGGTGGAGAGGTTGTTCTCAATTGGTATAGGCAGTTAGTCAGGCCTCACTTGAGTGTGCTATTTAGGCTTGGGAGTCCCTTTTATGAGAAGGATAACTTCATTTTTTTAGCACATTCAGCAAAGAGCCACTAGACTTATTCCCGAAGTAAAGAATCTCTCTTATGAATCTAGGTTGTGAAGTCTTGGTTTGACCATGCTCGAGTTGAGAAGAGTACGTGTTGATATGATTCCGGTTTTTAAGTTCCTATCTGGTAGTGATGCTTCGACTTCCTGTTATTTCTTGCATGTTTCAGCTAATCCTCATGTGACACGTGGTAACAGTTTGAAGTTGACCAAAGAGTTCTTATGGATAGATATTTGGTGTTTTAGCTTTTCACAAAGATTTGTTAATGAGTGGAATGGTTTGCCTGAGTGGGTAGTTAGCTTCAATTCTCATGGTTGCCTGAGTGGGTAGTCAGCTTCAATTCTCTTCACAATTTCAAGGTCAACATTGATAAGTTCTTTACTAACTCTGGGCGTCTTTTAATTATTTTTTTTGTGGTGGTGGTGATGATGATGTTAGTTTGGGCTTTCTATGGGGTGACTAATCCTTCTTAGCCCATAAAAATAGAGAAAATCATCTAGGAAAATTGAAAAAAGGGTTCTGATTTGTGTAAAGCAGATAATGATCATATCCAAGGAAATGGGTCCCACAAATTGCATTATTATACAATGGGTCCCAAAAAGTGTATTTGTGATGCTATAGTGAAGGTAACATTTCAAATGTACCTACCAAACATTATGTGTATTCTCCAATATTCCTGGAGGAAGGGTGGATTCAGGGAGTGGAGAAAGAAAGGGGGTGGGGAACCTAGAAGTCAGCAGAGGATGAACTTGAAGAACAATTTGTAAAAAAGGTCCATGGGGCACGATTGCAACCTACTATGCATAAATTCACTCTCAACAGAATTGAAACTTTGATCAACCTTAAATTGAAATAAAACTTTTTAAGGACTGTTCAGCACACATTTACATGGCCTTCATACAAAAATGTGAAAGCATTAAGTATGTATACCAAAGTGTGTCAGTTGGGTAGAGGTGGTAAAAATGTGAAAGCATTATGTATACCAAAGCGTATCAGTTGGGTAGAGGTGGTAAAAATGTGAAAGCATTAAGTATGTATGGCAAAGCGTATCAGTTGGGTAGAGGTGGTAAAAATGTGAAAGCATTAAGTATGTATACCAAAGTGTATCAGCTGGGTAGAGGTGGTGTGCAGTTACTCTGCATAAATACCCAACAACACCATTTGATTATAACCCCTGCAGAGCAATTACCACCCCTTGTTTGGATATTGTATCATGTACTATTCTTTCTCTCCATTGTTTAATGTTGCACAAATTTAAATATTTCCTCCATGAACAACGCAAATGATACCAAGTTTGATTTTTAAAGTAAAGTTTTGGGGAAATTTTGACCAGTTTGGGGGAAATTTTGGCTAATTTTCTGAAGAATTTGGCTAATTTTCGGAAACGTTTAGCCAATTTTCGGAAAATTTAACCAAAATATCTTGTCATTTTATCACATTTTGCATTTTTATGTTAATAATTTTCAATTTCAGCCCCAATTAAGAAAGGTGCAGTTTTTCCCTACCCTGCTTCTGGGTGGTAAGCCTCTCCACTATTTGTTTTGTTATTTTCCATTTTCCCGTTGCACCTGCATGTACTTATAATTTACAACTCCATTCTATTGCTATAAAGTCTTTTGCAATTATTATCATTAGAAGAATGCAGAAAAATAACATCTACATATATAATCTGTGTGATTTTCAAATATCTATATTTAAGTCACCGTTGATATATTTTTCACAATATGATTATCATCATCACAATCACATTCATAATAATAGACTCATTGCATACATACCATTCACAGAATGTTCATGGTGCAATTAACAATTAAAAAATTAAAGGGCCTACAAAAAATACATAACAATACAAGGGCCTACAAATAATACATAATAATACAAGGATCTACAAATAATACAAGGACCTACAAATAATACATAATAATACAAGGATCTACAAATAATACATAATAATACAAGGACCTACAAATAATACATAATAATACAGGGCCTACAAATAATACATAATAATACAAGGGCCTACAAATAACACATAATAATACAAGGGCCTACAAATAACACATAATAATACAAGGGCCTACAAGTAATACATAATAATACAAGGGCCTACAAATAATACAAAATAATACAAGGGCCTACAAATAATACATAATAATACAAGGGCCTACAAATAATACATAATAATACAAAGGCCTACACAAATAATACACAATAATACAGGGCCTACAAATAATACATAATAATACAAGGCCTACAAATAATACATAATAATACAAGGGCCTACAAATGATACATAATAATACAAGGGCCTACAAGTAATACATAATAATCATACAAGGGCCTACAAATAATACATAATAATACAAGGGCCTACAAATAACACATAATAATACAAGGGCCTACAAATAACACATAATAATACAAGGGCCTACAAATAATACATAATAATACAAGGGCCTACAAATAATACATAATAATAAGGGCCTACAAATAATACATACTAATACAAGGGCCTACAAATTATACATAATAATACAAGGGCCTACAAATAATACATAATAATACAAGGGCCTACAAATAATACATAATAATACAAGGGCCTACAAATAATACATAATAATACAAGGGCCTACAAATAATACAAGGGCCTACAAATGATACAAAATAATACAAGGGCCTACAAATACTACATAATAATACAAGGGCCTACAAATAACACATAATAATACAAAGGGCCTACAAATAATACATAATAATACAAGGGCCTACAAATAATACATAATAATACAAGGGCCTACAAATAATACATAATAATACAAGGGCCTACAAATAATACATAATATTACAAGGGCCTACAAATAATACATAATAATACAAGGGCCTACAAATAATACATAATAATACAAGGGCCTACAAATAATACATAATAATACAAGGGCCTACAAATAATACATAATAATACAAGGGCCTACAAATAATATATATTAATACAAAGGCCTACAAATAATATCTAATAATACAAGGGCCTACAAATAATACATAATAATACAAGGGCCTACAAATAATACAAGGACCTACAAATAATACATAATAATACAAGGGCCTACAAATAATACATAATAATACAAGGGCCTACAAATAACACATAATAATACAAGGGCCTACAAATAATACATAATAATACAAGGGCCTACAAATAACACATAATAATACAAGGGCCTACAAATAATACATAATAATACAAAGGCCTACAAATAATACAAGGGCCTACAAATAATACAAGGACCTACAAATAATACATAATAATACAAGGGCCTACAAATAATACATAATAATACAAGGGCCTACAAATAACACATAATAATACAATCAATGAAAGAAGGTACAAAATAATGTGAAAGCTTTTGTTATTAAATGGAATTTTAATCTAGAGAGCTTTTAAGGGGTTCCAAAGGGGGTCGGTTCCAAAGGCGAGGGGCAAAAACAATGAAGAACCTATCCCCCAAGAATGCTTTGACTTATTTTTAGATAATACAATTTGAAAGCTGGACCTTAGATAATGAGAGAGGTATAAATACATAAGTCTGAAATATATTTTGGACTTTCTTCTTTTAGTGATTTATAAACAAGAGAAATGTATACATGGCAGACAGACTGTCTATCAAAAACCTTGATCGAAAGTGATGGTGCATTTGAACCCCCAGCCCCAGTTGTAACGGAGCTATTACTGCTATCAATTTGGGTCCCACCTTCAGAAATGACTTAAAATTCTTTCAAATCATCAAATGTCTCCCTGCGCCATCAAATCTGGACTGAAACACACACATTAGAAATAAACCATATTCTGACGTCATAGATCACGTCATTACGTGACAGGTCACGTCCTGACGTCACGGGTAACGTCCTGACGTTATTGATGATGCCAAGAAAAGTTTCAAAAATTATGTTGGTGCCAAGATATTTAGTTTTAGTGATAATTTTAATTATTAAAATGATTAGAAACTATTAAATTACAGACTTAAGCCTAGTTTCTAGCGATTTCTTATATCGGCGGCCATCTTTTTAATGACGTCATATTTAAACCCTTTACGGAGATCCGATCGATGCCAACTTTTAATATGTTCTTCTCTAGACCCCATACTTGATCAAACTGCCAAAAAACCTTTTCTTGCAATTTTTTTGGGGTAAGGTCACTTTTTTTCATATTTTGACTCTACTATAAGGGGAACAATCAATATCTGATTGCACCATGTGCTACGCGGCAGGGAATAATATTACGTATGTGAGGTGAAAGATAAGTTTGATATCTATCACCTGGTATAACTCGCTTAGTGATACAAATAGGGAAATGAAATACGAAGTCCAAGAATTATGAAATAGATTTGGAATTATCGCTATTTTATGGGGTTTCAACCAATGTCCGATTGCACAATGTGCTACGGGGCAGGGGTAATATCACGTATGTCAGGTGAAAGATAATTTTGATATCTATCACCTGGTATAATTCAATAATAGAATTTTGAATTATCGCTATTTTATGGGGGGCAATCAATATCTGATTGCACCATGTGCTACGGAGCAGGGAGTAATATTACGTATGTCAGGTAAAAGATAATTTTAATATCTATTACCTAGTATAATTCAGTATTAATGTAGTAAGATTTTCAATTATTGCTATTTTAGGAGAGGAAATCAATGTCTTATTGCACCATGTGCTACAGGGGGGGGGTAATATCACGTATGTCAGGTAAAGATATTTTTACTATCTATTACCTGGTATAATTCGATATTAAAATTTGGAATTATCGCTATTTTAGGAGGGAACAATCAATGTCCGATTGCACCATGTGCTACAGGGCGGGGGTAATAACACGTATGTCAGGTGAAAGATAATTTTAATATCTGTCACCTGGTATAATTCGATATTAAAATGTGGAATTATCGCTATTTTAGGGGAGCAATCAATGTCCGATTGCACCATGTCCTACGGGGGCAGGGGTAATATCACATATGTCAGGTGAAAGATAACTTTAATATCTATCACCTGGTAAAATACGCTTTGTGATACAGGATTGAATTTTTGACAAATAGGGAAATAAAATACGAAGTCGAAGAATTATGGAATAAATTTGGAATTATCGCTTTTTTTAGGGGGGGAAATCAATGTCCGATTGCACCATGTGCCACGGGGCGGGGGTAATATCACGCATGTCAGGTAAAAGATAATTGCAATATCTATCACCTGCTATAATTTATTTAGTAAAACAAGAGCGAGTTGTTGACAAATATTGAAATGAAATACGCAAGTCCAAGAAGTATGGAATACATTTAAAATTAAGCTTTTGATGGGGTGGGAAATCAATGTCGGTATGTCAGGTAAAATATAGTTTTAATATCTATCACCTGGTATAATTCGATATTGAAATTTGGAATTATCGCTATTTTAGGGGAACAATCAATGTCTGATTGCACCATGTGCTACGGGCAGGGAATAATAATACGTATGTCAGGTGAAAGATAAGTTTGATATCTATCACCTGGTATAATTCGTTTAGTGATACAAATAGGGGAAATGAAATACGAAGTCCAAGAATTATGAAATACATTTGGAATTATCGCTATTTTATGGAGGGGGCTGGGGTAAATCATGTCTGATTGCACAATGTGCTACAGGGCAGGTGGTAATATCACGTATGTCAGGTCAAAAATAATTTTAATATCTTTTACCTGGTATAATTCGATATTAAAATTTGGAATTATCGCTATTTTTGTATATATATATATATATTTTTTTTTTGGGGGCGGCAATCAATGCCTAATTGCACCATGTCCTACAGGGCAGAGGTAATATCACGTATGTCAGGTGAAAGATAATTTTAAAATCTATCACCTGGTATAATTCAATGTTAAAATTTGGAATAATCGCTATTTGCGGGGGGCAATCAATGTTCGATTGCACCATGTGCTACGGGGTAGGGTGTATATTACGTATATCAGGTGAATGGTAATTTTATTATCGATCACTTGGTATAGTTCGCTTAGTGATACAAGTGCAATTTTTTGACAAATAGGAAAATGAAATACGCAAGTCTAAGGATTATGGAATAAATGTGGAATTATCGCTATTTTAGGGGGGTAAAATCAATGTCCGATTGCACCATGTGCTACGGGGCAGGGGTTAATATCACGTGAGTCAGGTGAAAGATAATTTTATTATCTATTACCTGGTATAATTCGTTTAGTGATACAAGAAAGAATTTTTGACAAAAAGGGAAATGAAATATCAAGATGCTAAAGACTTACGTTAAGTTAACCTAATGCCATATGCAAATTTTCATGAAAAGAATGTCTTTGCAGCAAAAAACTCTTGTATTCGGTGCATTATCAGGACCTGTGTGAGTGGGACAGGTACATTATTAGGACTTGTCATTTACATTGACCTGTTAGTTATAATATCAAGACAATCAAGACTTGTGTTAAGTTAAAAACTTATTCCATATGGAAATTGTCATCAGAAGAATCTCTTTGCAGCAAAAAACTAATGTCTTTGATATGTGTTTTAAAGTCTTGTGATTGGGGCATTATTATGCTCTGCGCAAATGGGAGAGAGACATTATCAGGACTAAAAATCTTGTATTCAGTGCATTAACCGTACCTGCATGAGTGGGACAGGTACATTATTGGGACTTGTCATTAACATTGACCTTGTTACTCAAATTATCAAGATGCTAAAGAGTTAAGTTAAGTTAAAACCTTATACCATATGGAAATCATGTTTGGTAAATAATTAATATTTTTCGGTTTGATGATCATCATTTTACAGTATGTGTGTTTTAAATCTTGTTATTGATGCGTTACTAGGCTCTGCACGAGAGATACATTATCAGGACTTGAGATAAACATCGATCATAACTGAGAGGGTGAGATCGATTATAATTTTGTTTTGGTATAAGTAAAATATGATGTAACAATATTTAGCTAACATCGTCCTTTAAAATATTAGTGTTTTGTAGTAGGCATAGGTAATTAATTCATCAAAATAATTTTCTTTGTAGTTATGTGTGATTTCAATCTAATTTACACATGGCCCTGGTAATAACCGAAGTACCAGTTTGAAAATCTTGTATTCAGTGCATTAACAGGACCTGCACTAGTGGGACTGGTACATTATTGGGACTTGTCCGATTAACATTGACCTAGTACATTACTGGGACTTGGTCATAAAATTGACCTGTTTCTCTCAAAATATCAAGATGCCCAAGGCTTACATTAAGTTAACCTAATTCCATATGGAAATTTTCATCAAAAGTGTATCATTGCAGCAAAAAATCTTGTATTCCGTGCATTAACAGAACATGTGCGAGTGGGACAGGTACATTATTGGGACTTGTCATTACCATTGACCTGTTACTTAAAAGATCAAGACGATCAAGACTTGTGTGATAAGTTAAAAACTTATTCCACATGAAAATTGTCATCAGAAGAATCTCTTTGCACCTAAAAAAAATCATGTCTTTTATATGTGTTTTAAAGTCTTGTGATTGGAGCATTACTAGGCCCTTCGCAAGAGGGAGAGATACATTATCAGGACTTAAACAACTTTTATTCAGTGCATTAACAGGACGTGCGCGATTGGGACAGGTACATTATTGGGACTTGCCATCAACATTGACCTTTTGCTCGAAATATTAAGACTTTAAATTAAAAACTAATTTTATACGGAAATTGTCATCGGAAGAATCTTGTTGCAGTAAAAACATCATGTCTTTGTGATAATTATTTAATGTTTTCAATTTGATGGTTATCAATTTTGAAGAATGCGTGCTTGAATGTTCTGTAATTGGGGCATTACTAGGCCCTGCGCTAGTGGGAGAGATACTGTACATTAAGAGGACTAAAAATCGTGTATTCAGTGCATTAACAGAAGCTGCATGAGTGGGACAGATATATCATTGGGACTTGTCATTAACTTTGTCCTGTTACTCAAATTATCAAGATGCTAAAAACTTAAGTTAAGTTAAAACCTCATACTATATGGAAATTGTCATCAGAAGAATCTTGTTTCAGACAAAACATCATGTCTTTGATAATTAATTAATATTTTTCGGTTTGATGATATCATTTTACAGTATGTGTGTTTTAAATCTTGTTACTAGGCTCTGCGTTACTAGGCTCTGCACGAGAGATATATTATCAGGACTTGAGATAAACATCGATCATAACGGAGAGGATGAGATCGATCATAACGGAGAGGATGAGATCGATCATAACTGAGAGGATGAGATCGATCATAACTGAGAGGATGAGATCGATTATAATTTTGTTTTGGTATAAGTAGAATATGATATAACAATATTTACCTCACATCGTCCTTTAAAATCAAATGACAAATATTAGTGTTTTGTAGTAGGCATAGGTAATTAATTCATCAAAATAATTATTTTTGCATTTATGTGTGATTTAAATCACTTTACAAATGGCCCTGGTAATGACCGAAGTACCAGTTTTCAAATCTTGTATTCAGTGCATTAACAGGACGTGCGCGAGTGGGACAGGTACATTATTGGTGGGACTTGCCATTAACATCGACCTTTTGCTCGAAATATCAAGACGCTTAAGATTTGCATTAGGTTAGAAAACTAATTCTATATGGAAATTGTTTTCAGAAGAATCTGGAAGCAGTAAAACATTTACGTCTTTGATAATTAATTAATCATTTCCGCCATTTTGATGATTATTATTTTGTAGATTGTGTGTTTTAAGTCTTTTAATTGGGGCATATTACTCTTAGCCCAGTTTCAAAATCTCATGATGCTAAATACTTACATTTAGTTAACCTATTCAAAATGAAAATTATCATCAAAAGAATATCTTTGCGGCAAAAAAAATATTGTATTCGGTGCATTATCAGGACCTGTGTGAGTGGGACAGGTACATTATTGGGACTTTACGTTAACATTGACTTAGCTGTTATACAAAATTTAAAGATGCTAAAGACTCATGTTAATTCAACCTAATTCCATATGGAAATTTTCCTAAAAAGAATATCTTTGATTTGGTGATTGTCATTTTGTATAATGTTTTGTGTAAAGTCTTGTAATTTGGGTATTATAGTACTAGACCCTGTGCGAGTGTGAGACATAAATTATCAGGAATTCAAATGTACATCGGTCAAGTATGAGGTCGATTATGATTTTGTTTTTGCAGAAGTAGAAAAATGTAACAAGAGTGTTCTCTTCTTTTAAGATGAAGTGATAAAAATTAGTGTTTGATAGTAAGTAGTGTTAATCAATTTATCATACGTATTATTTCTGTAATGTGCTTTATAATGAGTGCTTTCATATAACTTTTGAGTTACTGGGTGAGGTAGTAACCTTGATGCTTTTTCTTGTCTCAAAATATCTGGGACAAGTCTCAAATATTTTGAGGCTTGTAGTAAAATGTTTTAAAAATCTAAGGGAAAGGTAAGTGCATCCTTCAGTTCATATAATTTGAAATCAA